>VZTT01008192.1:16095-26249 GCA_013400855.1 Buphagus erythrorhynchus | reverse complement strand
CCGGGGCCGCTCCCCTCAGGCTGCGGCGCCGCCCGCGCGGCGCGCCCCCTGCCGGCGGGGCAGGGGAAGCGACAGCGGAGGCGGTGTCCGCCTCATCCTGTCTCTGGGTGTCTTTGCCTTTCTTCCAAAAGCACAAAGCCAAACATTTCTGTAGCTGCCCGCTGCCCCATTTAAGAGAAATAAACCTGTGGTAATACACACCTCAGCCTTTCACCACCTCTCAGGACCTTGTACTCGATGCTGAGGCAGCCGGTCCTAACCGCCTCATGTGCAAACACACGCAGCCTTTCCTGCCCTCTTCACGCAACGCCTTACCAGTGACCGCTGCCGTCCAGAGGCTGAATAATTTTCCAAATTAATAGACTGTGTGACAGTCAGATGCACCTCCAACCTCTCAAACTGATTTAAGGACGCAGGAGGCCATTGCTGAGGCGTGGTGGTGCAGGTTTGATGTAGTAATGAGATATACAGTGCTTGCTGTGCCTTGTTCTGCACGGAAACACGGCCTGCATGGCTGTGCACTTCACATGTCTGACAGTTCTCATCCCGGCTGGCATTAAATGACTGAACCGGTTTTAACTAAACTTGACAGAAGGATGGGGGTTTCAAAGATGCTAGTTGTTCCAGCTGTGTAAAAATTGCTAGCTAGGTGGAGGGAAGATTGTCCCCAAGAAAAAAAGCTCATGTTTCCCAGGTCAGTGTGTGTGACTAGGCCACACGCACACTTGATTCAGCCAATTCACACACACACACACACACACACACGCAAACATACATACACACACTGAACTGCCCGAAGGTAACAGTGTCTAAAGCTTACCGTGGCCCTGAGGGATGTGTGGAAAAATCATACATGGGTACTCTCAACTCAGAAATAAAATTAAAATCTGCCATCACAATAGGCCTAAAATAGATATGCCCCATCAGCTTACTACAGAGTTCTTGGAAGCCGCCTTCTGTAGAATATGATGCTCAACATATTCCACAAGTTAATACTATATCAGCCTGAGCTTGGGTGGAATCCTGGAGGGCGATATCTATTCTAACCTTGGGCACTACCATCAGTGGTGATAGTCTGTATCAGAAAGAGGCAGATACACATAGTACTTGAAAAGTCCTCCTGCTGTTTTCCAGTATTTTCTTGGTTTCTTCTGGACATAGGATGGGTGAACAGCATAAAACACTGAAAACAGGAAAATATAAGTAACTGATACGGAAGATACTTAAGGGGCAATGCAAATTAGCAAAAACAAAGTAGAGCTAAATTCCTAATGGATGACATATAAATTACGTAATGTTTTCCTTTTAAACTCATACCTATGATATTTTGTATCCTATTGCTTCTATTGTACCATACTGTCAAAATATCAGAGTTTATTTTGTTTTGATTTCATTGCTTTCATTGCATGAGAGTGCTCAATTTAAAATATCATATTAATAAATTTATATTCACTACAACTTCAATAGGACTCTTTCTATAGACTGAATACTGTATTTGCTTCCACTTGCCTTACTCATCTTCTGAGATAACTAAATGACAAGAAGAGCATTTTGAATTTGTAGGGCATTTCTTATTTTTATTTCAACAGTATTACTTCATTTGAGTAGTACTCAATATTTAATGGCTTGTGGGAAAAATACTTCAGAAGACATCTTTCTGAATTAATGAAATTCTTTATACTGTATTACTCGATATTTTAGTCAAGTTGTTTGTTTTTATATATGCATTATTCAGAGTACTTTTATTCAGAACATTTCAGAAATGTTCTTTGCAGTCTCATCTATAAGAAAAATTTATGGAATATCATGGTGGCTGTCAAAATTAAATACTTCACTTTTAACTGGAAAGTTTAGCTGAAAAATTGTGACTGTGATGTATAGAAATAGCAATGGCTCTATCAAGTCTTCTTGTGGTATAAAGAATAGTAAAATGCAAACTGAAGACACTTGACAGATTGGCAACACATATGTCATCTTTTATGAATACAGCAGCAATGATAATATGAACAACTCATCCTCAGTTCATTGTACTTAGTGTATCACTGATTGACATACCAAAAACTTCAGATTGTAATGATCAAATCAATAGTCTATTAAAGCCTGAAGGATTCTCTATTACATAACGTGATCTTCCATCTAGCCCCATGCAAATGTATATAAATAAAACAATAAAATTCCTGTAACTGACTCATGTGATTCTGACTCATTTTTATAATGAGGGCCTGACTCAATTTTTTAAATCTTCTTAGCCAAATGAGAACAAAATTCTTTCACAAAGATAATTGATTTACTGTTTAGCAGATATATGAAAGTGGTTATTAAGGAGTTTTTTAAGCAAAACTACCACAAACATAAAATAGTTGCTTTTTTCTTCTTATTGTCATTGTGGTACATGAATTTTATCTTAAGCATATTTAAATGAATCATCCTCATCTATGCCCATGTAAGGACAGAATGTGGCTTTCTGCAAGTTAATGTAGTGAGAAGTTAAAAGGAAAGTCATAATAAGAAAAGGAAATGAATAGATGTTATTTTGCATAATGTCTGCACTAAGTTAAAAGCTAAACCAGGAAGGAAGTTACCATCACTATGCTAGATGGGAGTGCTTCAGTGACATGTGCTTGCTTTTGAGAAACCCAGTAGTCTTCAGATTAGCACTAGGAATAATTACCGTGTTTATTTTGTGTTTACCTGAATTTTTCAAAATCCATGAAGGTGAGTGATCAGCTTTTAAAATAACCTTTTCTTTATTCTGAAGTCTGCAATTTAAATGGCACATGCTTTCCTAAAAGCAATGGCTAGGATGCTGCACGCATGTGGAATTTGCAAAGGATATAGATTCTTTGCTAGATTTTTAACCAACAGAGTTAATTGCATGTGGTAATTTGAAACGAATTTGTAATTCATTTACATAGACTGCAAAATTTTTGGTAACTATTTCCATGCAACTGTGGAAATAAGAACTGTGTTTTTACTGTCTTCATAATGAAGAAAGCAGTGTAAGTGCTTATGTTCTTTCATAGCAGGGGCTCATGTCTTCAAAACCAACTTTTTAGAAGTTTTTGTATTAAAATGCTGTAAAACTTTTTATAATTACTCTCTGGTAATGAGATGCTGTCTGTGAAAGGGACACACAGTGATAACCTGACAAAAAGTAGAGCAGAATAGAAGTAACTGAATAAAGCAAATCTTGTAGCATAAATGCCAAATACTTCTTTGTGACCCTAAAGGCTGATACTGGATTTAGGATAAATGCAAACTACACATGCGAGCAAGTTGCTCGGTCAGTGCTTTTTTAAAAGTCCACAAGCAAATTAGTTTTAAAATACTTTAAACATTTAACAATAGTTAAAACATTCCTAAGAAAGCTTTTGAATAAATAAGTATTATAATAAAAAGTATCCCTTTGACAAAGAGTGTATTCTCAGGCATCATAACATAATTTCTTTATGAAGCATATGATTTTCTGAAAAAATTCGGTATCGAAATATCCAGATTAGGATACTTATATTTTTTTTTCATTAACCATAAGGAATCGACATATCAGTAATTAAAATATAATGTATAGATTTTAATAGTTTATAAATGAACAAACTTAGTAAGCTGTCATAAGGTTTGAATATCATAAAATTTATAATTCAGTTTGTGATGTTGGTATAATAGATGTTTTACCTCCATGCAGAAGTAAACAAAGTATTTGTAGCACAGATTATGCAAATAAAAAAATTACAGGACTATTGCCAGAAGGAGACATTAACCTTAGTGTCAAACATCAAAGAATAATTACATTTTTCTATGGTAATTTTTCTACATTGCTCTTGTTGGCCATGCTTTAGGCTGCAATAGTGTGATCACTGCAATGCTGTCTTAATCACAGCGTATCTAAAATAAGATTGTGAAGTATATGTGCAGAACAGAATTATAGTTGGAGCAGCACAGATTTATATTTGGAAAATTAGAATTATTGCTGCATTTTGGATGTTTTAAAAACTAAATTACTATATAACAAACTGTGTAGTGATGTCTGAGTTGCATTAGAAAGTAAATATGTTGAAAAATTTATTCAAAATCTCCAAGGCTTTTGGGTCTCTGGTTCATCAAAAACCTTCTGTTGAAAGCTAGTTTTATTTCAGATTTTGTGATGAACCTAAAATGTACAGATTTTTTTGAAAATGTTTCAATTTGCTGGTTACACCATGAGGCTTCAGCAGACAGAGTTGTTGAAAATCTTTGAGATGTGAAATATAATCACTGGCTTTTCCTCTGCGAGTTCCTAAATGAATGGCAGTAAGCTTCTTATTCCTGGATGTCTTATCCCAGGGGAAGTTCCAGCATCTACTTTCATTCTGGAGAGGGAATAAAAATGGAAATTTCTCATTAAACAAAAATTTAGCGGGAAATCAATTTGCAACAAAAAACGCCTTAAAATTTTTCCAAAAGAATACAATTCAGCATCACCAGAAGTGAAATGTTTCCTTTCGATTTGTAAAGCAGCCCACTTGCTTGGTTACGAGTCATTGAACCTTTAAATTACACTGATTTAGAGTAGGAGGTTATCCTTTCGGGGTCTGATGCTTTCAATCCCAGTCCTATCCCTTGGGTCCTGCTACTTGATGGAGTGTATCTCCTTTAATCCATCAGTTGTGTAATCCTCAGCTTGTACTGTAGGTCTTGCATCTCTACAATCTTATGTGGTGACTACAGCTTCTGTAAGGAAGTGATAAAAAATGCAACTGTGTACACCGCTGCTCTGACTCAAAACAGAATACTGCAGATCAAATGAAAAAGAGTCAAGCCTGTGTAAAGTGAAATATTTGTGATTTTCTTAATGGAAAGCAAGTTTTTTACAAATTTTGATCTTCCCTGTGAATAATTTCATTTTAATGGATTTTATATGAAAAGCCACCCTGTAAATAGAGGTTTTATGGAAGAATTTAATAATCACAGAACTTCTTAACATTAAGCATGTGGTTGCAGGTCTTTGAATATAAAACAGTTTCCTAGAGTTACTTTGCATGGCTTCATCTCAGCAATCTTTTTTTACTATTCAGGCCCATGTTCAGGTTTCACAAAACCCTTTCCACATTTCTAGAGTGATGTTTACATTTGGGAGGGTGCTCCCCAGTCCTGCAGTAAGGAGCAATGAGTATGGTATGGCTCTCTGTCTGCCATGTAATCCATTGGGAAAGTGTAGTGTTGTTGTGGCCCTTCTTCAAGTGTTCAGCAATCTATATCTCTCTTAAAAAGGCCACAGCTCTGTGGCATGGAAGGAAAGAAATTTGTTTATGCTAGATTGTCATTTGATCAGCTTTCTCATTAGAGACCTTTCAAGAGAATGGTAAACACTCTTCCTAACTCAACAACATTCACACATTTTCCATTCAGATAACATGCCTTTTACACACCTACAACGCGGCTCACAGGCAGCTCTGGAATCTGTTTAACCATTTGTAAAGCAAAATGGGCTTTGCAGTGCTGAACATAGATGTCTGCCACAGTCCAGTGAGCAGATTCCCAAGTCCATGCACAGATTTCTTGGTGAAAAGGATATGTTAGGGAATTACGATTAGTTGCCCTTGAAAGCTGTAGCAGTGGTTTTAGACTGGTTGCCCAGATGCCATGGCTTGCCGTGAGAGCAGAGTAAGCATTCAATTTTTGTTCCTGACTCATCTCCATAGACAAGTTCTACACAAAATGCCTCTTTCAGGTGGAAGAATTTGATCTCAGAAGCCTGTTCCACGACCTGTTGTGTGGGTCAGATTGTCAGATTGTAAGCATTTCCAGGAAAATTCTTTGTCTTGCCTCAGGGAAAGATCAAGCCCTAAATTTTGTCTGATATTTTTTCCTCTTTATATCAAAATGAACTTTTTCTTACCTGTGTGTTTTATATTTCAATTTATTATTTTTTATAAGGAGTTTATGACTCTCTGATGTAGTGTTAATGAAGGGAAGATAATTGACTTTGACATTGGAGTTTGAATTTTATTTCTCTATCCTACCTGGAATTTCTTACTGAATCTTTTCTGAGGTCAACCTGCTGCTCTGTGAGCACAGGTGGTCTGTTGAAGCCATTAGAGTGCAGCTGAGCACTGGAGCAACTAAAGGCTATATTTTTTCTCTATACATAAGGATTTATGATCACATTGCTCCAGTTGCTCATAATGGGAGTTAGATACAAAATTTTCCCTTTATAGAGATGCAAGGGTACTACTAGAATTGGAAACACAGCTTTAAAACTATAGGTTAGTGCTGCATTAGCTCTGGGAAGTGGTTATTCATAAATACATATTTTATGTTGGGCTCACACTAATTTTTTTATTCTTGCTTTTTTGTATGCTGAAAAAGTAGTTCAAAGTTAACACAAGTAAAGATTTGCATGATAAAGCTCTACTGTAATGTGGAAGACAAATCACACGAATTTATAACTATGTGATTTTTGCTGATTGCCAGAATTGCATTAATGTACTCTAGCTACAGGAAATTTGGCTATGAATACCAAACCCAAAGGTCATAATTAAAATCCATGTTTGTTGACTGAATATGAGAGAATGTGAAGGGTGTGGCTGGAGGATTCAGCAGCTTTTCTGTGTATTTTCACTCTGTGGTTTCAGTGTCATTTAGAAAGAAAGCTTTCATTTTGATTATAGCTACTTTACAACTTAATTGCATTGGACTGTTTCAACTGCACTGTTCCAAGGCTGAGCTCCCTCCCCAAGCAAGCTTTCTCTTCTTTTGAAGAAGCATAAATGTGCTTTCTCTTCTTTTGAAGAACAGTCAATTGGAGCAGCTTTGAAACAGGAATGTGACTAGATAGTATCACAAATTCCAGTTACTGTTACAAGAGTTTTAATTCAATTCAGCAAATAAAATCCAGCATCTACGTTGTGGGAAGACTCTGTGCTTGCTTTCTCTTACATATGATGCATTCAACATCCTTTTCATAACTCTCAAGAAAAAAAACAAACAAGTGCATTTCATCATAAGACAGTTGGAATATCCATTACACGATGCTTCTATGCACATACTTGTCCATATGTTCCATGACTGTCTGTCTAAAATGCACTCTTTCTTTTACAGCTAACACTGTAATGGTGTCATGCATGGATACCTGTTCATCAAGTAACACCACTTTTCCACTTTGTACATTTTACAATTCTTACAAAAGATCAGTGCAACAAAGAAGAGAAAACCAGACTATTTTGCTGAAGGTCATTGTAAATAATTTCAATTCCCAAAATATTCCATGTATTTGCCAGTCATCCTGGAGGGAAGAACAGTCCCACCCTAAACAGTCAGAGTGTGAATCCAAGAGGGATGTAAATGTTGCTCATCAAGGATCAGGGTCAACAGCTAAAAAAAGTAAGTAGGTTAAGAGAAATACTTGATTTTGAAGTAGCTAATTAAAAAATAACACAAGTTTTTATTTGGTACTTAGAAGAAAATTATATGCTCCTGGTTCTCTATGGTCTTTGCAAGTCTATGAACAATGGGGGTGTTTAGCTTTCCTTTGCATAGCTAGAAAATTCAGATTTTGTGCCAAATTCTCAGTGGCATTCATTCCTGGTTGTCAGTGAAACATGTTGGTAGTGAGTACTTTCTAAAGTACTTAATTTATGTCTAAGGAGTTGTACTTTCTGAAAAATTTTCAAGCTGATTTTGCTTTTAAATGTCATTGTGGAGCTCTACGTTTAGATTGCTGGCATTATGAAGATAGGTTGTGAGCAAGTATCTGAAGAACTAATTCAGTTGGTAACTATTATGATGGTGACTATGTAAGAAATAACCATTTTGGCTTTTGTAGTCTACATTATCCATAGCTGTGTAGTATCAGAAATGGCCTTACATGTTTTATAGAAAGCAGCACTGATTAGGAGTGGCACAGCAATACAGAGGAGAGGTAGCACCACCCACATCTTTTCAGAGCAGTAGCAGCACATTCCTTCTGCGGCATATACACTTGCAAATATCTGGAAATTTTTGGGGAAGAAGATACCTCTTTCTAACATTGTCAACAACAGGGGCAATAGGCCAAGTCCTGCATATAAGAAATTCAGTTCTTTTCCAACTACATATTTTCCTTATTGTAAAATAGCTGTCTTAGTAAGTATGAAAAATAAAAAAGTTACACCTAGACAACCTCTGTTCTCAGTTATACCTGTACAACTAACACTTTTGACAATGTCTCACCTGTTTCTTGTAAACATAGCACAAGTCTCACAGCTTGTGTGGTTTGAAGTGAAGCAAGGGCTTCCTGCAGCTGAGAGCAGATAGACAGTGTGTGCACTTCAAATCTCTATTATCATGTGGCTTTTGCCTGGGTTCTATCCTTCTCATAGCCTGATTTTTGCCTGTTGCCTTTGACAACAGACAACAAAAACAACAACAAAAAGGGTGGTAGTAAAGCAAAAAAGCATTATACTTTGCAGGGAAAATGTATATAAGATATATAAGATAAACAATGCTCTTCAGATCTTCTTCTTGCTCTTCAGTTCAAAGTGACTTTACACAGTATACATTTATCCATTTTTTCATAGTCAGTGATGTAGAAACCTTTATGTTCTTGCAAATGAGACACAGAATTGACGGTTCTTTTTGAGAGTTGCCTCTTGGTCTACCACTTGTGTAACAGTTTTGTTTTGATTTTTATTTCCAAAAGCAAAAGGCTCGCTTGAAGTGAAAACAGAAAATGTTACTTATTTTTGTAAATATTTTAATTTCACAACGGTTTCCAAGAAAGAAGTGGAGCATAATACGAACTACCTAATGGAAATCCACATCAACAATTCTATACTTGGAGGACGAAATGCAGCCGATGAACAGCTAAATCATTCTTGTCTCTTGGCAATGATGGAAGACCAAAATTACTGTATAAATATTTCACTGCAGCTGAAGTCTTCTAAGGAATGTAAGTTACAAAGGAGAGTCAGAATGGAAATCAAACTAGAAATGACATAATCTTGCAAAAAATCTCAAGTAGGTAGTTCTCTGCTTCCAGAAACCAGTTGAAAATATTTATATATTTCACAAGAAGAGAATACGGTATTGAACATTCCTTATTAAAAAACAATCCATAGTAGACAATTGATGATTTTTATACTGATTTTAAGCAGGTTTAGTGGTCCCCCTTTTGTTTTCTAGAAGAAATAGAGCAAAGTAAAGATCTGTACATTGTATTTTGCTTAGCAGCAACAGACTCACACACTGCATGTGACAAAACCTGGAAACGTAATTTTCCCTTTCCTGATAATGGTATAACCCTGTTGTCTTGGAGGTAAATTTAAAAATCCCTGTTAACTACTGTGGTAAAAGAAACAGGAGATAAATTTGACCATTCTAATGTTGTACTGCAATAGCTTACTATCTAGCCTGTCTACAGTAGGCTTTAAAGAAATCGTCAACTGAACGAAGCTTAGATTTCCCAGAGGACAAACCTTAGCTTTTTATATTTCTTTCTGTGCTGCAAAAGCTTTCTGTCTGATTGCCTGACCATAGTCAGGGTTTCCATTCTGTCTATATGCAACGCTTGTCATTTGGAAATTGCTGCATTATTGCATTCATTTGGTTTTGCATGGCAAATGTATTTTATCCTGTACCTTTGGAAAAAGTATGGTTTTTAGAGTTAGATTAATATATGTTAAATAAATCCAGTGAAAATCTTAGAGAAGAAAGGGCAGCTTAGGTTTGTTTTGGTTTTTTGTTTGTTTGAGATTTTTTTGAATAAGTGTGTCTAGCCATGAGAGGACCATAATTTGTAACTTGCCTTGCTAACTTGTGTCAGTACTATGAGCTAACCACACTTTGCTAATACTGATTTATCTGGGTAGTAGTAATCTCATATTAGCAACGAAAATTAACAATACGTCTTTTTTTTCTCTTTACTTCAAAACAGCTAAAGAGGTGCACAGAGCTTTTACTGAGCAAGGCTGATAATCAAGTCATTACAAGCCACTAGGAGAGGTGGTAGAGTGCTCTATTTAAAAGGAGCCTAGATTCCTGTAAAAAAGATATTTTTAGTTTTAAATTAGGAGGAATGACCCATGGGGTTGTTGGCATTTGCCTCATGAGCTCTTGATGGAGAAGATACAAGGGAAGTTGGAGTAAGTCTAATTATACTGTTCTAAGTCAGGGAAACAGTGGTTTGGCTACAGTCTGTA
>VZTT01008153.1:3555-20150 GCA_013400855.1 Buphagus erythrorhynchus | reverse complement strand
CTTGACTCTTGGGGTACTTCTACTCCAAAATAATAACAAAGACATTCTTCTATGACTGTAAACTTCTTTGAAACAGAATTGCCATGAGGGCAGTGTAACAGACTTCAGTCAAATAAACAAGCTCTTTTCACTTCTATTTGACTTATTTTTGACACTGTCAAGAAGAGTTGAAAATTTTGAAAACTTTTTGAAGTCTATTTCTCATCTGGCTCTCTGAAACAGTTTATATTAGCTTGACAAAAAATTTTCCTTGGACAGGTAAAACATTTCACAATTTTTAAATTTGACCTCCCCTAAATTACTAAAATTACATTAAAGATTATTTTATTCTAAGTTTTCAAAAGAACAGGAATTCCTTTCCCAATATAAACTGCTCCGAACTTCCTTCAGGTCATATATGGACAGGGAAAAAAACAAGGAAAAAATGTATAATATAGGTTGTTATTAACATGTGGTCAATGATTGTGTTTTATAAGAGGTCAGTATTTCCATATTCACCTCAAATGTAGATCAAATGGTAGTACTGCATACAGCAATATGCAGTGAATTTTATTTTTAGGTATTCTCTTCTGACCATGTTTGAGATCAGTCTGTCCTTTGCTGTTCTAAAATCTTCTTGATGTTTTTGACATTCTAAATCTCAAACCTTTGGGGAGGGGGGTTGGAGGAGGGGCAAACCAATAAAAGCTGACAAAATTAATTACACTGTATTACTCATCTTAAATGTTTAATTAGTCACATTGTACCTGATTAGAAACAAAATCTTCAGCATCCTCTTAGCCTATAAAAATCAGAGTGCAAAGTCACTTTTAACACAGCAGACCATTCCAGTTGCAGTGATTTTTTGCTCCTTTTACAGAAATCCACAGTCTCTGTAAATGCTGCCTCCTAGTAACCATAGGAACAATGTCTACTGTAATTTCTTAAAGAGGAAGGGCAGACAAAGTAATTTCATCTCTAGGAAAATATATGAACATAGTTATCTCCTAATTATCCTATATGATATCTCACATTACCTCTTACATTTTAATATTCCCTGTGCCTGAAAGAAGAATTAAACCGGTGACCTTTTCTTCCACTGGTGATTGTGATACATGAAACTGCAAGTGGGTTCAAGAATTATTTTTTTTTTTAATGGAGAATTATGAATCCTCATCACACAGGAGACAGTAAACCAGCACCAAATCCAATCCTCTTTCTATATATCTCTTTTTCTTTGCAAAGCTGCAGTCATTTGACCTCACAATAAAGGAAGGACTTGGCCTACTGATGAAAAATTCCTGGGAATGGGGACAGGGCCTATCTTTGAGCTTGCATCTGCTAGGATGTGAGCTCAGCTGCACCATTTCAACTCTTCCACCTGCTGCTTCTATACTTTTGTTTTGTGATACTGTCTCTAAAGAGACAGGCAAGTCCACCACTCTCATAGCATCACCAGTAGAGGGGTTTTGATTTACTTTCTTATCAGACAATTGGAGAGCCTTCAGTAAATAAAATGTCTCCAAGATTCAGCCTGAAGACACACCTAAATTAACTCTCAAAGGACCAAAGCCATATATCTTACTTAATCATAAGCTTCCTGTCAGGTCTCCTTTGGTTTCATTATTTCTCTCACAATCTAGTAATGTATAGTGGAGGGGGAAAATAAGTTATTTCCCCACCGGACTTCTGAGCTTCTTCTCTGGTCCCTTTTTCTCTGTTCTCCCATTTAACTTCTCAGAAATTCCTCTGAGCTTCAAAGCACAGATTCTAGTATATAAGCCAAGGAGATCTTGATGAGAATTGATTTTTAGCTGGCAAATGTCACTCCTTAAATGCCCAAAGGTTGTTTAAAATCAGACTTAGAAAGAATGTTAGTAATGGTAGAAAAATCTGACCCAACTTACCTAAACGTACTGTTACCTAGTTTCTGCTCCAGAAGTTAGCACAGATAAATGCATGGAAGGTTTTCTCAAAATCAAAAAAGGCTTAAAAAAACTCTTCATGGTTCTCCTCATAATGCATAGGCACTTTTGTTGCTCCCCAAAAAAACTGAAACAATTCATTCTTTTGCAGTATATAGGCATCATATTCTATACTATTTACTAATCATAAACTGATAGCTTTTTATCTATCTCTGCTTCTTTTCTAAACTGTGCTTTTTACTTCCTCTGGTTGCCAGTGAGGCATATGCTACTTTTTCTGAACTGCCCTCTTAAAAATTAAAATATCCTCAGCCCTGTAAACTATTTGAATACATTTGCAAGAACGTCCTCCAATGAGATGGTCATAAGCGAAGTATTTCCAGCTTTAAAAATATAGAGTACTCCTGCATACTGGATTTTCAGCATTAGAAAGATAAGAATATTTTCTCTCTGCTTTTATTCAGAGCATAAAATCAATAAATCATGTAAAGAATCTGAAAAAAAACTAAGCTGGCACATATAAATCTCAGAATCAATGAGAAAGAGAAATATTTCAGCTTAGAGAATATTTCTACAAAAGGAAGGAGAATACATGAAACATTTCAAAACTGTAAGGTAGCTCTGAGGAGAGATGCAGTAGGAGTGGACTTTAATCATTCCTTTAGGTCCTTTCCAGCTCAGGACATTCTATGTTTCTATGGTATTTTTTTAATATGGTTCAACAGACACTAATTA
This sequence comes from Buphagus erythrorhynchus, assembly GCA_013400855.1. Taxonomy (NCBI): domain Eukaryota; kingdom Metazoa; phylum Chordata; class Aves; order Passeriformes; family Sturnidae; genus Buphagus; species Buphagus erythrorhynchus. The sequence continues at coordinate 17,511 of VZTT01008153.1, read as the reverse complement.
CTCCAGCACACAGGGACAGCAGAAGTCTTGTTTTTGCCTCCATGGCTGTACAGTGTCTTTCTGTAGTCTGGTCTCTCCATTGTCCATTCATGCCTTCAGGATGCCATGAATAACCCATGCAGCATGGCAGGGAGCTGTGCTCTTCTCAAACTGCCTCAGTGGGGCAGCTGAAGGACTCTCACTACTAGGAATACCCTAGAAATTCTCTGTGTGGCTATTCAGAAATATGACAGGAGGATATTTAAGCAAGAGGATAGAATAAATAAAATCATCACACTGAAGTATTGGAACAACCATAAAAAACAAACAAACAAACAAACAAACAAAAAACTATTAACATTAGCATTTACACTAAAATCTCATCTACATGTGTTTTTTTTTTTCCTTTCAGCTTTGCTCCATTCATATTTCAGTTTAAGGAAAGAAAGAGCAAAAGGCTGCCCCTATACCTTTTAAGTAATACCCTCAGTAACCACATTTGTCTGATAGATAACCTTTTGCTTTCTACCTAGCTTCATCAGTCATTCTTCCTCCTGACAGCATCTCCTCCTCCCATTTTATTGGAAACTAACAAAATAGTCACAACAAATCTATTATTTGTGGTTATTATGTTTTGAAGGATACAGGCCTGGAATGACTAGTTTGAAGACAGCTACATGTGTTGTAGCTCTGGTATCTTTGCAAGCTCCTTAGAGGGTACATGTGACATTTGATCCTCTTACTTTCTTTATGTGGGAGTTTTCATTACTAAAGCCACTTGCCTTTTATGTTTGAGCATATGCATATCCCTTAAGCCAAACAGCCCTGCTGTATTTCCTCTCTAGAGGCACAGAAATCTGTTTGCAAGGTGTTCTTATTCTTTGTGCTGTTTCTTCATTTGCTGGTTTAATAACCTTCTCTCTCTGCTGGTTGTGCTATTCATTCATGGTTTTTATCCGCAGCAAATAGGACCCTGCAAAGAAAATCTGTAGAGCACAGAAAACAGCAGGGATTAAGAAAAAAATTGAAAAATACTTTCTTTTCTTCACTACCTTTTAAATTAGTTATGCAAATGCATTTATTTATTTCATTTGCTTATTTCCAAGTAGACAAATGTAGAAGGGGAAAGCAGTCTAATTCTTTATATTCTTTTGATATAATGCATGGGCAAAAAATGATTCAGATAAGATTTTGCTTCATCAGCCAGCTAATAGAAACTTCTATAATATTTTTGACAAATATAGAAGACCAAATTATTCTTTCCTTTGCAAGGCTCATATTTTCCATTCCATGGTTTAGGTCATGTTAGCAAGAGCCATTTGCTGCATTATTCTTTTTCTTGCCTACATGACAATTTTAATTTGAAGATGGATTTTTTTCCTTCCATTCAAATAAAAGTTTATAATCAATCTTTTGTTTTGCCAAAGCATGTGTAACTAAATCTAATTTGTATTATTTCTGCTATCTGTAACTGTATACATAGTTCTTAATGATTTTCCTCAGCTCTATTTCTCAGAGGTTTGACCACATTGGTACAAAATAACAGTATCCTAAAAATTGCAATAATTTATAATGAAGGAAAGCGTCAGATTGATGTGAAATTTTTATTTAGCACTTTAATTTTTCTTTCTTTCTACGCTTTATTCTTTTAATATAAGTTGATTAGACTTTTGAAATTGAAGCCATTTGAATTAAAAACAATCTTATTGAGTAGAAATGTATGCAAAAATAATCCCCCTTTTAAGCTAGAAATCTTTTTTAAAAAGTGCCAAATCTATTGAACAGTTCTTTGAATTATTTTGTGCAGTACATCCATAAACAGGAAGGCACTGAATATAATCATGGCTCTGATGCAAGAAAAAGCACCCCAGAAGGTGTCAAATGGCTTCACCATGTTTGAGGTCAGCAAAAACTGAACCCATATCTAGGACTGAATTCCATTTACACATGATTTTTACAGACACTAGGTTTCCTTGATTGTTCTACAGTGTATAACTCTCTGGCAAAATTGCCTAGTTAACAAGACACACTCTAAAATATGGACCTGATGTCATTTTCTTTAGCACTAGTGTTTTCAGGTCCACTTCCTAAAGTTGTGGAGGACAGCAATGGTGCAGGCACTGCACAGAGCTGCACTTTGCTGGGGACATTCAGCAGGACCAGGAAGCTGCCAGGGGGATTTTGACAAACAGCACCATCAAGATCTTTTTATTGGCATGCCTGGAAGTTGGACATCATAAATCAAGATCTCCATTTTGCTTCTAGGCATTAACAGCACCACTTGGATGCCAGACTATCAGTTTTAGGCTCTGAAGTGTTCAGGTTGTGCAGGGCATCATGATTTAAGTGTTCATGATGTTTGAAAATTTTCCCAACCTATTGGGAAACCTACTGGGACTGTGATGACCAAAGCTTATTTCAAAAGCAACCTCATTAAATTATCCCATTTAAGAGGGAGAAATCAGGTAAATCAGGATAAACCAGTATCAGTACTGACTACCTTTACACTTCTATCTTGTCAAGCTGTGTTTATTATCCCTTCTCATAGCTCTGAAAGTGGCTGCTGCTGCTGTTACTTCCTTTAGCTGGTAACAGCAGCAGTGTGGGTCAGAAGAGAACCATAAAGGATCAGCTGGTAACATGGTCTTTCCTTCTCACTTCACCAGGTATGAAAGTTTCTCTCTAGCTTTTAGTATTATATTTATTCTGCAAAGTACACATGCACAGTCAAATTCCTAAATGTTATTGAAATTGTTAAGATTTAAACATGTACTTAAGTGCTTTGTTCAGATAAAAAAGCTCCCTTCCTAATTAGTTATTTCTATTTAATCCTTCTGTCCAAACATGACACAGAAATGGACATACTTTTAAGAAACATCACTGTCAGATTGCCCCATTTTCCCAAGAACATTGAAAAAGAGTCTGACATGGAGGAGAGCAGAAAGAGACAGAAGGCTGTAAATCTAGAAGAAAGCATATGAACAGTATAGCCCCATTAGCAAAGTGATCCTTGGAAGAGCAAGACAAGAAATAAATTCCTGTAGGAGAACAATGACGAGGAGAGAAAACATCAGCTTCAGGACACAAAAAAAAGGGAGATGCTTATGGGTCTGTCCATGTGTGCTGTACCACAGCATATTTGCCTGCCCACACACAAACAAGTTCACTAGCACATCCTGATATCAATGTTATTCTGTTAAGAAATGTTCAGGTTTAAGGAAAATATTATCTGAGCTCCCTTGAGTTCTCATAGTGCTGACTCAAACAAATTCCATCATAAATCCTTGCACATTTTTAGTATTTATTTTTAATGAATGTGCCTTTTCTAAAAAAAACAAAAAAACAAAAAAACAAACATACTCCTAGAATATTTCTTGAAATAAAATAAAGTTCTGGACATCCAGTAGAAGACATCTAGAGAAAGTGATAATAAAAATTCAGTTCTGCTTCTACTGAGAAGCTCCCAATGAGGTGAGGAAATCAAACCAGGCAAAGTGAAGAGAGGGATTAAATAAGGTGAATAGAGATTAAGTTAATTCAATACAATGCCAAAACAACCTTTCCATAAGGCTCCCAGGTGAAATCAATGTTAGGTAGTTTGAAAGTACAACCTTCAAGGAATAACAGCAAGAAAAAAATAAGTACACTCATTTTGGAATCATTTTACCCTGAGGGATAAACTATTTTGCTAGGACAGGAAAGTGGAATCTATACTATATTTTATCAGCCAGAGGAAAGTTAGAATTTACCTGTCAAATATTTATCTGGTTAAAAGAATAAAAATTACTGAAAAGATTCAGAGTACAATTCTGACTATTAAGTTATTTTAACTTTTAATGATAGGGCAAGATTTTGAAGCTATTTCAGTAAATGCCTCCAGAGAGGATTGGTTATCCACCTTCTCCAAGTACACTATTTCTCAAAGGTCAAAGCACAAAAAGTGTCTGACCATGACAATAAGATTCAGCTGATGGAAATTTGTAGCCAGCAGCAATATGTTGCCTTCAACCTGTTGGCTGTAGCACACTGAATAGGTCAGCTGGCCAGATTGCTGTCGGTAAAAATTGAGATATATTTTTATGAAGCCTGTCATGTGACTCTAGACATAAGCTGTGGATGTGAAGCTGTAAGCCTTTTCATGTCCCTGCAGAGATATTCCCTCTTCAGGTGAGCAAGCTGCAGTCCCTGCTGCTCCATCCCTGCCCACCACAGTGTCCCTGCCCTGGCCTTGCTCCAGTTTATCGATGCCTTTCCTGCACTGTGGAGCCCCANCCCCAGACTGGACACAGGGCTCCAGATGTGTCTGACAGCTGCCAAGGACAGGGAAGAATCCCTTTCCTTGATCTGCTGGCTGTGCTGCTGCCCATGGAGCCCAGGGCACTGCTGGCCTTCACTGCTGCCAAGGCTCAACTGCTCCCCAGCTACAGCACAAAGATCACACAGGCTGTTCCATCCCAGAGCTGAACACAGAGCTGGAGAGAGAACATGTGCTATTTCTCTCCTTCCTGAGTTACTGGATGAGTAATCCTACTTGGAGGTAGTGACTTGAGCAAATGTAAATCTTCTAGGTAATTCTTGAGGAACTGCCACTGTGATATGTGGGTTAAAGAGTGACTATTATGAAGATGTTGATCTGTTTCATAAGATAAAATGTTAAGGATTAAATAAAATATAATGACTTGAGAATATATCACTTGAAACACATTCCAGTAATTTTTTAGACCTTTTTATTCAGTTTGAAGATCCCTAAGTATTATTTTTCTCCTAGGAGTGCAGAAAACTTTGACTAGTAAATTTAAATCCACTGACAGTGGATTTAATTTTCTTAATTATCACTCAGAGCTCAAGGGTTAAAAGAGCACTGTCTGAAAACCAGTGGTAGACAGGTCAGCAAGTCACTCACCTCAGGCCAGTAAGTCAGGAAGCAGCTGGAGGTAAAGGCAGAGGTGGCAGATTATGTGGGCTCACGTATTTTTTTGTGTTTTTCTTGACCATTGAATTCAAAACTGAGCTGTTTAACTTATATCTCTAGTCTTATTTATAATACTTGACAGCACTCTGCAGAGAATAAAATATGCTTCAGTGCTGGATCCAAATGCCAAATGAATGTAGAGATGGAAATGAGATGTGCAGATGCATCTGTGGTCATAATCCATTCACAGTGTTAATGCATAAAGAAGGCTGCAGGTCTCTATTTCCCCCTTGCCTGTCTGAAATCTGTTCCCAGACAGCTTTTCTTGTAATGGAAGATAAGCACTTCCTGAAATATGAAACCTGAAGAAAATGGCTTCCCAAAAGAAGAGAGAAAATGCCCAGTCCAGCTCTCAGAAAAGTGGTGAAACATTGGATTCAACACTGACATCTCAAAATCATGAAAAATAAGAGTAAGAGTAAGGAGTAAGAGCAATGAAAATTTTACACCTTGCCAATTTTTATCTATTTTTTATCTTTAAGGTGATTTTTTTCTTGGTTGCTTTAAACCAAAGCAGAATACTTCTGGTTAACAACAGCAGAAAAACAGCATTTCAACTCTCAACTTGATATTGCAGGACCCAAGTCTTTGGCACACATATAAGTTTGAAACACTTTCCCTACATACAAGTCAGAGACATCTCTTTTAAAATCTAACATAAGATAATAAATTAATAATTTCTAACCTGTGAATAACAGATATTTTATCAGGAAATACAGCCTTATATATGACCACATAACATAAATACATTTACATATCCAAATATTGAAAAGTACAGACAGAAAAATGATGCAGTGAAACAATGTTTTCTTAATCATGAAATACAAAGTAAGCTTAAAATGTGTTTGTCCCCTGAGGCTGAGTAATTAGATCTTTTTTCTTCTTTCTTGCTCACTCCCTTCTGCACTCACTTTTCTGCTTTCCAAAATCCCTTACAGAAGAGTCCTGCCATTTCTCATGGTCAGATGATTCAAGCTTGAATGCAAGAACCCCAAGTTCTTCTGCCTTGAGCTGTTTCATTGAAGAGGGACATACAGACATGGGGCAGATGGTTCTCCAAGTTTCCCTCAAGCAAGAAACATCATAGCTTTCTGCCCCCTTCAAGACAAAAAATAACCAAAAAAATGCAAAAAAAATATTTACACAATTATTGGATCTTATCGCTCTTATTCTCCATTTCAACCAAACGTTCCTCCAGTCTCTATTCCTGTAAAAAAACAGGGACAAAAAATATAGGCTCATACCTAACATGTTTTTCTTCAAAACTCGTGCTGCCACCTAACTGTAGCAAATCCTAGTGTTTAGTAGGTAATGGGGTAGGAGTTAGATCTGGAGCTTAAGCTCTCTGCTTATGACTTAACCACTATAGACTCCTTTTATAGTTAAAGGGGAGAATCAGAGCCTTTAGGGAAGCTTTCATCCCATCCTAAGTCTGATATCTAAAATGGGACAGAGGAAGATGTTTTAAACATGCCAAGGACATGTATACCACAACTCTTAGCAAGCTACAGTTGTAGATCATTGGCCAGCTGAGCAAGTGGCTTACAGCTACTTTTCAAGGCTTTTGAAGTTCATGGGAAAACAGAGTGTACTCTATTGGGATAAGGGCAAAATAGGATGGGTAAAAATCTGTGGTAAGATTGACTAAATCAAAAGTGAAAAATTTTCACCTGAGCTGGTCACTTGGCTCTCCCTCTATCATAACTTTACAGCAGAACAGGAAACCTGGGCCATCCATCTATGCTAAAAGAGATGAGATTAATCACACTCCAAACCCACCAGTTTCTCTCAATGGCTATAAAAAGTGAAAGAAATCCCCTCTCCTTGGGACAGATAGGAAACACTTCACTACCAACTGTAAAGTGTTTTCACATCAAGAGTCATAACATCCCTCTAAGAGCATTATGGGATACAGGTTTCAAAGGAGTAATTTGGTGTGAAATATGTTCATTTGAACATTCTGATAATACTGACCCCAGAAACGGAACTTAAAGAATTCTAAATGTATAAGTTGTTAAGAGGCATAAGCTGTCTTATATTTGAACTTCAGAGTATGCTCCAAAGAAAATCTTCAAAGTCAGGCAGTGAAAATTATGCAAGATTTGGAATAACTTACAAGGAAAGATTATGGGACCCTAATTGCTTAATGGAAGGACTTATACCTAAAGAGGACAATTCAGCATGATATCTAGTGTAGAATTGGCATACAGAAAAAAATAAACAGTTACTGGATGCTGGAAAACTGTTGGGAAAGAAACAAGTGAATGTCCACAATACAATTGGCATGGACTTTCTACATTATCAGGATTATTTCCCTGTAATCCTAGTCATCTATGCTGAAGGAATATCTTAGTAAACTCATTTCAAAGCAAGGCAAATTCCCTGCCAATTGAAAGATCAACCCAAATCCCCACTTCTCTAATGAAGAAAAAGCTTATCTCAATTTCTTTATTAAATTTATTGATGGCTCTCATGTACCCTAGAGCTAAATTATGATACCCCCAATTTGACTGGATACAGCTGTCATGCCTGTGATTTCATGTGCCATTTGTTTTCTAAATTATGGACATATTGAGCATTAAAGACCTTTTCATTTTTATCTCAATTTTGATTTTATAGCTGTTTGCATTTCCACAAATATTTTTCTCATCAGTCCTCCAAATGGTCAATGAGTAGGAACTAAGCTACAGTATATTGTAAACTCATAGCTGCATTTTCATCCCTATCCATTAATACTGTGCTACTGCCCCATATCATCTCTCTTCCTTTCTTTTGTTATTTGTTCAATGTCCTTGAAATATCCAACTCAGCTTTTTTTGCCATGCTTCATTTTCCCTTGTTTTATAGTATTACATAAAGCAATACCTAGCCATACAATCCAGACCATTTTCAACCACAAAACATCCTTCTTAAAGGCTAAATATTCTAACAGATATGTCCTTTTAACACAATGATGGTTTCTAACAGCTTTCAAGAAGGCTTTCCTTTCACTGAAAAGCAGAGCAAAAATTATATGAAACCTTAAAAACTATCTCAGTATTAATTACTGTTTGCTCACCTGCAAACCTGGTTAAAAGAAAGAATTTTGAACCAAATATGTTAGTTTTTGATAGAGTGAAATACATATGAAAATAAAACAAACTTAAGAAGGCAATCACAGGTTGCATTTAAGGAAAGGCCTGTTGTGGAAAAGGACTTACATCCAGCATGGTCCTGCCTGGTGAAGAAGTCAGAGCATCATGTTGTAAGGGATGTGACTCACCTCTGTGTCAGGACAGATCACAAACTTGATAATTTCTTCATGATTTTCATTTCAGGAGGAGTAAGAAATTTTCCACAAGGAAATGTTGGAATCATTATTTCAGCTTTCTAAGTTTCTTTCAATAAGTTTTTGTCCAATCAAGTAATAAAGTTTTATTTTTGTTTATTCATTTTCTTTAATTTCATTTAAATTTTAACAATGTAAATTTTAATATAAACATCATATCACAACATGCGTACACATATCTAGGATATTTGTTGCAACCTTCTACATCACTGAATCTAGTTTTATTTGACTGAAAGGAAATTGTACATACATATTTCTATATGAATTATTTTAAAGTTTTCTTTTCTCATACATTTTTATTTTATCTTTGTTCCAGTTGAGAATGAAAACAAGTTCAGAAATGTCAGAATTTCCCCTGAGACAAAGACTGGTTTTCAACCACCTAGTCACTTGCTAGCAGTCTATCATCTACTAGCAGTCTCTCAGGCAAGAAAATATATCAGAAGAACCATTTAAATACACAGATGGGTATTTAACCAAGAAATTGATAATTCATGTTGTAATCAACATAGTGCTTCCATTAAATCCTTTCACACTTAATAGTATTTGTACAATTAATTAAAACTGTTGAAAAAAAAATACATTAGAATATCAATTAAACACTTAGGATTCCATTTTGCTCCAAGATACTTAACTAATTGTCACCTTCAACAGGAATTGCTTCTATTAAGAAGCACCATAAAAAAGCAAAACAAAAAAACAGATTGAAAATGGATACTTGTGTTAATTTTGCTCTTGGTTTGCAAACAGCCTAGGCATTATTTGACACAATAAATGCTATGCTGCTCTATGTGTGTGGATAACTTAGAGTCATCAGAGTTGCTTGGTAATTCTGTCAGAATTAGTGGTCTGGAAGCCTCAGCAAAGTACTGAGTTTCAGTTCAAGTGTTTATTCAAAGTACTTTTCTCTTCTCTTAGAGTATTTCTGTGTGTGTACAGAAGTTAGGCTTGTAATCACAGAGGTCCTCCTTTCTGAGAAATAGGACAAATCAGAAATATCTTAAAGACTTCATCCTTTTTATTCCTTTATATTTTGACTTCTCTAAATTCTTATTTCTCTTGGCTTAGGAAAGAGAAGGGTACAATAGAAATAAAATTGAATGGGAACATGTTATTGCCCAACACAAAGATTCACACTCATCTGGATTCATATATTACCATTGGTAACCCATTTTAAATATGAGACATGAGAAAAATGAGATTTGGAAGAAAAAAATTACAGGAGCTTAGTGACAGAAGAAAGTAAAAAATTGGGCTTTGTTTTTGTCTGAAAATCAAATACAAACACCTAATGAACAGCACAGAATAGATTTTTAAAGATAGAGCATGTCTTCATGAAACAGACCCATGAGACTGAGTGGCCTTTGGGGCTCAATTCCATGCATAAGCATCTGGACACATGAAGTGTCCTGAGGCTTCTGAGGCACACACACAGGGCTGGCAGATATCATCAGGCACCTACAGGGGGTCCAGGCCCTTCAGGGAACAGCCAGAGGCCAGGCACAATTCCTGAGGGTGTCTTGGATGGCACCAGGGGCTGTGTGGGTAACTCAGCCCAGTCCTGGCTCTGCTACAGGCACAGGTACAATACAGCCTGTATTGATGACAGTTCTTCCTCACTCTCTGTCTGTATGGGTTTGTCTCCTGGCCAGTATAAGGACCCAGTGCTCTTCCCACAAAATCATCTAGAGCCATGCTATTCTGAGAGCCACCCAAGTGCTCCTCAGGTGAGCAAACATATTTTAGCAGCTGTCATCCTTTGGTTCATGTGTCTGCTCCTGAGCACCACCATGAGCATACTGTGTGTCCTCAGTGTTCTACAGGTATTACCCAGGCAAAACTCAATTAGCCCCATCAACAAGTTGTAAGTTAGATATAATTTTCCTAATTAAACTAGTGGGTTGATACCTACTATCATTCTTCCCATATGTATATGGTGTAATAGCATGATCTGTGTCAGTCATTAATGGTTTCAATAAATTAGAAAAGCCTGGGAGTTCTTTGCATGATGTATGTTTCAATAAGACAACGTGAAATTAGGGAGTCATAATTAGATCATTTGCCCAGGTTCCTTGTTTGAACTTCTTGATTAAGAAGTGTTGTCTATAGGTTCAATAATGATCTGATATAATGACCACAATTAATATTGTATTAAGAATGTTGAATTTATGAATACAAAATTTGGCTTATTCCCAGTTAGTAGCTGTGGTGACAAACCACCCTGACTAAGCAATTCTCATGGTATTTCAACAGAACATTGAATAAATATATCATTCTTCATTTACCAACTTCGACTATTTCAAATGATTGTGTATAGCTACTAACACATGCCCTGCAAAAGAAAAAGATCAGCAAAGCTCTAGTAAAATGTATGCAATTTTAATATGATAGTAGGTCTGTTCTGTCCTACTGTTGCATTTTGACACTGATTTTCTCTAGCACAATTCAGACCAAGTCCTCTGAAGTAACTTTGGTCAATTTTTTCTCATGCTCTACATGGATGTATCAAAAATGAAAATAATTTGACAACTGTCAGCATTTGAACTTTTCTGGAAACTCTTCATCACCTGAAATGCTAGGAAACTACCAAATTAGATCTCCCTTATAATTCCTAATGTAATCTTAGGCCACATGACTGAACTGAATTAATGGTTTCTCAGAAACCTTGAAATATAAAAATTCATCAGAGGTACAGAATATATCACTTGTCAAAATTTCTGTAGAATACAGAACTGGAAATTATTTCTCCTTCTCTCCTCTTTCTGTGCAACTACAATCTGAATTGTGCCTCTTCCTGAACAACGCAATGCTGAATTAGAAACCTCAAGAAATTAGGGCAGTTGCAATTAAATGTTATTAAGTAGCTTCATTAAATTAAGCATCTAGATCAGAACATCTGTGCTTGAAACATGGATCCTGTAGAACTCATAAAGCTTGAAATAAGCTTTGATGTGAGATTAGAACATATTGTTATGGACTCTAAAATTAATATGCATTTTTTTCCTTTACATTTTGGAGAAGGTGAAAAATGTATTGTTTAAATAAAGTTCATCTCTTTGCATATAAAGCATAAATCTTGTTTTAATGACATCAGCTTCAAGCCTCATTGTGGTCTGTTTTTAAATGAAAAATTATGTATTAAGTATCCTTCAAGACTGGCTCCCACACAGTCCTTTAACCGTGTATCAGTCCTATAATAGATAAGCTCTGGAAGCATTGCTTCACAGTAGCACATTTGTGTGCCTGCAGAGCTTTACCTCTGAACGAGAGAGTATGTCACATGAATATCAAATTGAATTGTCTTCCTTCATATGCAAGGTATGGCAGCACACTATACAATCGGCGTACTTGAGTCACAATTTCCCACTTCTAAATCTGGACAATAGGGATCAAATAAATACCCTGGTGGAAGCACTGGAAGGCCTTCACTAGCTGGATTCCTGATGGCTCAGGACTAAATGAAAACACAGCCCAGACCAAAGAAGAGCGTCAAAGACATTTCATCTCTGACAGCTGAAGACTCAGGCAGACAGGTTTTTGGGAAGAGGTGGCCTTGACCTTCTCTAAGTCCCCTGTCAAAATAACTGATTGGTTTTCATATAGACTGTCCATCACATTTAACCCAGCAGGATGCGGTAAAGTTCAAGGTAGGGAGCCAGTTGGAACAAATATGCAGCACAGAAAAAGAGAGCATGAAATTGAAGGGTTTAGGGCAGCAATCTAACACTCAGCAATTCCCAGGAACCTCTTATCTCAGCAAGCTGTGAAGAATTTAGTTTCTCATTTGTTTCAGCTTCCAAAGACATCTTGTTGGCAGAAACAGTTTCCAGATGAGTCTGCCAGGTCCACATCAGTACTGGATAGTTTTCAGCTGTGAACAATACAGCAAAATACAACTGCCTGTGACTGCACAAACCCTTTTTCTGTACAGCTTTTACTGTACTGGAAGATTTTCTGTTAGATCAATTTGCCCTCTTGTCTCAGAAGTGGAACATCTGCAGTAAAGGAAGCATTTTGCTAACTCAGCTTGTTGTGAATACTTTTTTTGGGCATACTTTACTGGTTTTATTCTTTCTCTTCTTACTTGCCAAATTCAAAGTGTTTTGAAACAGTTATACACTTTCTGTTGTTCTGCAACTTTGTCCACTTAGTTTTTGTTACACTCTACGAAAAGAAAATTACTGCAGTCATAAATAGACTATCACGCAGCTTTCAGATTCTCTACAGCATTCGTCTGGACTGGTCTCATGCAAAAAAAATAAAGTCACATTACTGAAAGACAAGCTCAAATCACTGATGTAATTCATACAGACTGTACAAAGACATCTGTGATTAACAGTAAATAATACATGTTTTCTTGAGAAGTAGAGATCATTTTGAGAAGCATGAAAAAAAACATCTGTAAGTCTGCAGTTACACTTTTTTCAGTATTCCCTTTTTACCTTCAAATAAAACCATGTTACAATCCTTAGCATGTGTTTTATTATACATTGTATAGCACAAGAAAGGAATTACTGTACAGAATAATTTCCACAATTCTCACACACCCTTCTGTACATGTATGTTCATCTCTTTAGGTAAAGATACCTCTTACATTCATGGAGCCAATGAGAAACCAAACTCCTCTGACCATGTCAGACCTAAGGTGAGATTCTGTGAGTTTCTGTGAGAAACTGTGAAAATAACACACTTTCGCACCATACTTGTGCATCCAACCTTTTTGCCTTTGGTTGTTTAAATGATATTAATAACCACACATCATCCAAAAGACATCAGAAGGCATTATTCCTTTGGGTTATGGCACAAGCATGTGCAGAAGTGGTTCTTTTGTGTCACTTTCTGTTACTGACAGTTCTCTATTCTTTGTAAAGGGGCAGGTAAACAGCATTTCCAAAGGTTCCTAACTCATTGGGTCAGATGTCATAGAGAAAATGAAAGATCAAAAGCCTTCAGATTACAGAGTCAACACACTAATATCAGAACAGTAGTGGACAGAGAATTTCAGATTCAAAGTAAAGGCTCTTTTATATAAGGTGTTCAGATAGTCTAACAGCTGTTTGAGTATGTATGATGTGGACAGATATACAGAAAACCAAACACATATTGTTTGTTGCATTACATACATAAAACATAAATTTTTTTTTCCAAATTTCTGTCCATTTTTTTTCTCCAGTTATTGTGACCCTTTCACCGTAAACCCAAGCAAAATCAGTGCTAAAGGTATGAATGCACAGTAGGTTGTGAGGATGTAAGTTGCTTATAATTCAGTATCACAAAATTGTCAATTTCTGAAACTTGTTAAAAGATCCAAGAGTGAGTACAAAGGACAGTGTTAGGTTATAAGGGAAATTTGTCAGTCCTTTGTAAAGCATATAAAATGCTGTCCTGAAATGCATCACAGAAGACATCTTTAATACCTGATATGAAAAATTTATGGAATGGGTGGGTGAATGAATGCTGCAGTTCACTGCCAGTCACTCAGACATGATGGTGATAAAGGTCTGTAAGTGTCATGACAGATACTTAGCACTTAATTGTGGGGATAATTCAAATTTAGAGAAGAGGTGTAGGTCAGTTCTTTTATTCCAAAGTGAATGGCTTATTTCTAATTGAAAGCAACACTAATTAAGATAAAGGGCAGGACATTAACACTCAGTATTAACATTATGAGCCACAC
>VZTT01008131.1:2803-20364 GCA_013400855.1 Buphagus erythrorhynchus | reverse complement strand
TTTAATGGGATCTAGCTCACGCAGTCAGACAAAGCATTTGGGTTCTCCCGGTTTTGCTGGAAAAAAGACATCTGTATTAGTTGCATAAATGTTTTTCTTTTCTTTAACAGAAAAAGGTAATTGAGAGAACTTTCCTGTTTATAACATCTATAAATACGACATGGGGTGTTTGGATTTGCTGTAGAAGTTTGTTAGAAAAGGACTCGAAGAGGAATGCTATTCTCTTTTCACATGTGTCCTGCAGGATAGTTTTGGATCTTTACATGTTGTCTTGGGTGACCTGTAATAATCACATTGTGAGGAGTGACCTCAGACTGATAACAGCCTTGATCTTTCAGGTGCATGCTGCTCCACAACTTGGATCTTTTACAGATTTTAAAAAATTTCTTTTTCACCAATTCCAAGGTGACTAATGCATTCAGAAAGATTACATCATGTTAATTACCAAGAAGTATTTGACAAGCTATGTTCTTTCCCAGGATGGAAGTGTGAAGTGCAGGAACATGAATCAAGCCTTTTGCAGAACAGGCTGAGATAGGAAGTGACTAGAGATGGGATAGACAATAGTCTTATTTCGTTATAAGCAAACTAAAGTCATCTCTGAATGTATGTTCAGGAGGAGTGGAATGGCATTCAGCACTATTCTTGGCCGTCACTTTTCTTAACACCTGGTGAGTTGACCTGTCAACAGATATGTGCAGCAAATGGTGACAACCCAGTGAGGGAAGTGAACAGCTTGAGTGATGGCCTCTTCCCTCTCTGGTTACTGTGGCTGATAGCTCTCTCCTGTACAGTTTTTCCCATTATTTAATTATTTTATGCATTGCATGGGAAAGGGAGCATACTGCACCAGTGATGAACCTCTGAGAAAATTTCTGGTTTTGATGTTGATGCTTCTGCAATATGATGGCATCTGCAACGAAGGTGTTCTCTCTTGTTCTGTCAGGATTGACTATCCTCTGTATGATACAGTTGAAAAATATATTTTTCACTGCATGGTGGTCTTTTTGGGGAGGGATATGTGTGATGAAGCAATTTATAAAGTGATGAAATTATGTTTCAATTGAGAAGTATTCTGATGTAGCAGCTGAGGGTAGAAGATTCCAGTGGTCTGGAAAAAGTGAGTAGACTTGTTTGATGAGTAACATTGCACGGCATTTTTCTCCTTTTACAACAAGAATGAGCTTTGCAAAAGCCTGAATGCTGAAGGCTAGCATTTCCCATTGCTTTTTTAGAGGCTGTGCATTATGCATCTCCCTTGCACTTTTGGAAGTTTACTGAATTGCCTCACATTCTTAAGTGAAATTAAACCATTCCTCAACTTCAGCAGAGTGGGCTTTTATTTCAATCTTAGATTTGTTAGTGATCAACATAGTAAACTGCAGTATATTTTCTTTCCTTTATATAGATAGATAAATATTTAACATTCTTTAATGGGCTACAAAATGTCTCATAAATAAAGCCTAATTTTGAAAATTTAGGGGACTTTATGCCTAAGTAAACACATTATAATCTAATACATAATGATCTAATTATAATCAGATAATTCCAAGTGAGTTTCTAAAAGTGACCAGTGTAACAGCTTTGTTTCATGCTGAAGTGTTAAGAAATGTCAAAAGTGAAAGAGGTAGCAGTCCCTGGTTGTTTAACCAGGACTGCATTTTTTGAACGGCTGAGCCCACTTTTGGTATTTGTAATCTATTCTGGAGGAGTGGAAAGAATTTTCCTTTGGTTAAATAAATCAAATGAGTAAGCTTGGAAGCTGAAGACCATATTACAATAAGAAGATTCTGCTCTGTGAATGAAGATGCAGTANTCAGGAGCCTCAGAAGTACTATAAGAATTTGTTCACAGTTTGAGCTTATTCCACCCGTTCTCATAAATTTAGACTAAACAAGTTTAAGCAGAAACAAAAAATAAAGCATTTTAAATGACCTGACTTAACATCCTTTCTCTTTAATGAGAATACCCCAAGTCAGAAGCCACTGTGCTTTATTCTGTCACGATTCCACATGTCCATTATTTTTCTGTTATCTGTCAAAACCTGAGGAATCTACCGTTATTTAACATGAGAAGAAGCACTCTCCCTGTCTTTTATTTAACACCTCCTTCTAAGCATCCTTCATTCTTCATACAGGGAGAATAAAAGATACTAGCTTTATTTTGTCTGCTTTTTGCTGTGTTAGTCATCTTTTTAGGTTCTTGTCAGTATCTGAAATTGTTTTCCTTCCATTCCAACTTGTGCAGGTAATTTCTTTTTTATTTGTATTGTTACTATTTTTCCTTCCTTTGGTAAGAGTAGTGCTGTAGGTAAGTGTGGATAGAATTCAATGCTGTGTTTCAGGTCAAATAGCTTATTTCGTTCTGGCTTTGTCTGGAATTTTGAGACCCTGCTAATTTTCTTTGTTGGCTAAAGCAGCAGTCTCAGAGATCCCCCTTATTTGGACACGTCACTGCAATGCTTTTTAACAGTGAGAAAAGTTTGGTTTCTGTTGAAAGGAAAGTTACAGTTTGGAATAATTTATCAATATTTCTGGTGATTGCTTAAGTATATTTAACCATGTGGCTTGTCTTCAGTTTTTTCTATATTGCTTAGGTATAAATTATTACATTATTGTATTTATTGAAAAAGAAAAAATGCCACAAAACAGCTGGATCTAGTTAACTTCTAGAGTTTCTCATTAAAATATTTGTCATTTCTTGCCTTGATTGCTACAATAAATTAACTTTAAGTAGGTTTATCTGAAATCAGTTTTTTTTTCCTTTTTTAATATTTCTGCTCTGTTGATATATTTGGCATTTTTCCTAGCATCTCCTGTTTGACTGCCTCTGCATGTTTCCATCTTATGTAAAGTATCTGCAATTTCATTTTCATTAGACCTAGGATACACGGTGTCTTTTTAATTAACAGGGGAAGACATAATCATCTCTAATTCTGACAGAATTTTTAGGTGACCTTTTTAATCACTGAAACAAAAATAAAATAAACTTTCATTTAGACTTTTACCTGGAAGTTTCTATCTATTGCTTTTTCTTACTTTTCTCTTAGAATAATAGAAGTTCTTCCTTATGGTTTTCCTTTAATGCTTTAAAACTTACAGCTTACTAGATAGTTGTATTAATGTTGTTGTTCTAGGGGGTTTTATTCCGCAGTCAATGTTATATGCAGAAAGCAATTTTCTTGTGGAAGCTGTTAGGTATGTGCCTAAATTAGTGCTCTTGCTCCTAGTGGATCTTATGTATTATGTCCACTCTTCTTTTGCAGTCTTCTTGCTTGTCTTTCCTTCAGAACCTGCATCTGGCTTGGGGGTGTTGTAACCTGTAGACTCAATACATCTCTGCTGTTAATGCAACCAGAAAGTCTGAATGGCATGCCAAGTACTGGATTCTAAATTACATATTTACTGCATAGGAGTGGTGGTACCACTATGCTTTCCCAGCACTGCTGTTCTTCACAAGTAATTTCAGGTTTTAATAACAGCTTAATTGAATATTTATCAGATGCCTACGCAAACTATTGTGTAGAACTTCTGTAATTAAGTTTTAGAACTGATGAAATCATCTGCTTCAAATAGCATAAAGGAATTGTTTATTTTTTATAACTTAACATGCTTTTAATATGAACAGGCCAAGAGGTTGTGGAGCATGTTCTGTGGCACAACCAGGTTACATTAATGACAAATTGGGTTTTGCAGGAATTTTTGTGGTGTTTTTGTTGTTGTTGTTGTTGGGTTTTTTTTTGTTGTTTTTGTTTTGTTTGTTTGTTTATTTAACGTTTTGTTGGTTTTGTGGTTTGTGATTTATTTTCCTTTTAAATCATATTACACAGTCATTGGAACCTGTGAAGGTGATTTCCTAATTAGTTAACAGAATACCATTAATGCTGTAACAGCCATGATTTTAAAAGAGCAGAAGTGTTAGTTGTTCTCTGGTTGACATGTTACTAAAAGATAGGAAATTCTATCTTAGAATAGTATCTTTTCATTAATCTGAAATTTATCTGAGAATCTCTGCTTAAACAGGGAGAAGAATTATCTGAGAAATTAATATACTGCCAATACAGCTATACTTTTAACACTAAGTCTACAGAGTATCGGTAGGGAAAGTAAGAAATATAAAAAGTACCAAAACAGTTTAGAAATATGGACAGATGCAAAAACTCAATTTTAAAAATTGCTAAGTCACATCCACACTTGTGAAAGTTTTACTTTTTACAGTTTCAAAAAAAAAAATTCAACATAAATATTTGTTAAAAAGAGAAAATTCCTCTGATGCATTAGTACTGAGGGCTGTCTGACAGTAGGAAAAATACCACAGACATGAATTTATAATGGGATATATATGGAGGAAAAGTGTGGCTTTTCATGCATCATCATCCCATCCTGGCAAAAAACATGATGCAATTGAAGCAATGAGAGAATTGAACTGCATATATACTTAGTTTGGTTCTGAGCACCATCTGCTTGGTATATTGTCAAACTTGAGTGAACCCAAAGGAAATGTATTTTGTATCAGGTATCTCCATGTTGTAAGAGAAGAATTGTAGAAATTAATGCAGTATTTAGCTTGCTTAAGAAATAAAAGAGACAGAAACACAGCACATACTTAATTTAGCACTCATGTCTCTGGAAATAGTAAAGGGTCAATGATTTTGTTGTTTTCTACGAAGATTATCAGAATCATCATTGCCTGAGACAAACACACTCAGGAGAGGATTTGATGTGCTTTTCTGGTTGTGAAGCATCAGACCTTCTGGAAGAAAATGCTTGGGGAGATCTTACTGGAGTTGTACATCATTGGTTTGTTAGCGGCCACATTATTTGTAGTGCATCTAACGAACCTTCATTGTGCAGGAAATTACCTTAAGGAGTTCATGTGGTACACATTCATGTACCAATGACATGTTTAAAAAATAGGTTCTGCTCTGTTTGCAGGCACATAAATAAGTTGTACCTTTCTGCAGGATCTTGTAAGTTATTAAAAGGCAGTGTAACGAGTAGAAGATAGAAGAGATTTATATCCAGGTGTCATGGGCTGAGACAAAGCAAATGGATCAAGGACATTGAAAGTCTGAGCAACTCAAAAAATAACTGAGTCTCCCTATACACTTGCTGCAAATAGCTAAGCTTACTTTGTTTTCCAGGTCATTTAGGTTAATTAATAATGAATTTTTACCCATAATCATGACTGATGGCATACCCCTTTGTCCTGAGGTTGAATAACCAGATATTATTCTCACTGCAATATTGCAGAGACTACTAATCACTTTATCTCACTTCCTAATAGAAGAATATTGTTATTTTAACTAGGCAGTCCAGTTACTCTTAATATATTCAAGTATTCTGTCAAAGATCTCATAATATCTAATATTGTGAGATGCATCAGAAATCATTGCTTAGAAAAATTAAGGACATAGTCAAAAACATTCATGGGTTTTTTTTTAGTTAATCTCTAAAGTCTAGCAGACTTTCTCCTTTCTGAAGAAGAATTTTTAGAATAAAATGCTTAGTTTTTCACTAAAATATATTTCTTACCAATGACTGTAGTTTTTAATGCACTATCAAATCTTAACTTGTAGTTATGTTTTAAAATGTCCACTTTGCTTTAAAAGAGAATCTGTTGTGCATGATTGTTATTAGAATGAAATACAATAGTGGAGAATTCTAAGGTCAATCAAATGAGATCACATAAAACTCACTTTTTAATTTCCTATGCCTATTTATTATCTTGCTATTTATTATCTTGCTATTTTTTGGGGAAATTAGATTCTACTTTTAAAATTATTTGGAAATAATTTTAAGAAATATTTTGCTTGAATCTTACTCAATTTGTTTCCGTTTCTCCTAAGGTCAACATATCTTCCTTTGGTTAGGTTTTGGTGTACTGATGTTTCACGTAGGTCAATGAGGTCACATCCTGGAATCTTTTTTCTCTTATTCCCTATATGAGATACTTTGAAACATTTGCTTTGTCATTATCTTTTTTGGATTGTCTGAATATACAGTGGGCTTGTAGGTAGAAGACCTGCCATATACTACACAACATGGCAGGGAAAATGTCAGGAAACTTTGGTGTCCTGCATCATCTTGAAAAACTTAACAGGGAAGATGATGGATCTTACTTGATCTACTTTGTTCCCATAAACGTAACTGGTAGAATGCTCCTGGTTTCAGAGCAGCCAACACCAAGAACTATGCATATGCAGGAAGGGGCTTTCAAAAGCACCAAATGAACAAAATTTGATTAGCTAAGTGCCCAGTAGCACTGAGGAAAGCAACAAAACAAAACCTGTACTTGCCTACCTTCCACTCACTTCTTCAAACCAGTGACTGTTATAACTTTGTTGAGCAGTTATGAGAGACATCTCAGGCATACTATGCACATAAGTTTTAGGTCACCCATAGTCCTCTGGCAGACTTGGCAAGAGTTGCTAGTATGAAAGCCCCTCAGCACAGTCCCATTTGCAGTGCACGTTCGTTGCTCAAACCCAGCGTCGCCTCAGCTTTCAGCTGTCTCAGCTCAGATACTTAACACCAAAGATTTGCATGGGAATGGGTGAGCCATAGGTGCCTATTCTCTTCTGCTGCTGTGTGGTAGGGCAGGCAGCACAGTGGAAAAAAGAGCTGGAAATAGTGAAATTGTGCACTCCCACAGCAAGAGTGCCACAAAACATCTGTTAGTACTTTGACAAGTTGTGGAGGAGCTGGATCATTTACTCTATTGTTGGTGAGGTTAGATTGTGTGTAACACTGCAACTAATAATTGATGCCATGTAGTGGTAGGAGTATCCATCCATATGGTTATTAATTGGGCTTGTCTGTTGCTTTTTTCAAGAGAGGCTGGGAGATACTAAACATGATGGAAATTATGCATGCCCCACAGTGCCAATAATTTTAATAACTTTTACATCAGTAAGATACCTTTTATGTTTATTAATGTCTTGTACATGTTTTCCCGATAGAAACAGAATAACTTAAGCATGCAGAAGAATTTCGTGTATTTATCTAAGAATTCCCATTCTGTGAAGTGCCATTGTGATACAGGCTAGGTCCATGTGAGGATGAAGAATGAACAGCATCTCATTCCCTTTCAAATGATGGCCAACCTGTGTTTTTTTTCCTACTGTTGTTTCATCTACTGTAATTTCAACCTACTACCAACTCCAGAGACGTACACCACAATGCAAAGCTTAATTATAGCCATCTAAAGAAAAGTGACGATGAATCAGCCCTTCACCAGGCTGAATATTAAAATGACTCAAAATAAGACATTTGCAGCATTTACAGATGTAAAAGATTCTGTGGTTGCTGAGCAACCAGGGAAGAAAAAGCCAACAGAGAACACTTTTCTTCAGTAGTGATGGGGAACACTGGTGCTTCCTTGTCACTGGCAGTAGTCTGAAATGGAAGACCACTTCCTACTAATGTAGGTTTCCGCTCAGATGGGCACATCCACCTTCTTCTGGACTTCTTGACCTTCACAGAAGGTCGTTAGCTAGAAGATCAATCGGCCATGGAAGCTCTTGCACAAATTGCCAGTAGTGTAGCCAGCCTTGATAAGGAGAATGTGTGGAAGGGGAGTCATTTCTGTGGCAACTTCATTGGACTTTGAATCAATGCCTCTAAGTATTTAACTCGGCTGTGCCTGTGCTTGTTATTGTGTCATTAGATGCCTGTCAGGGTGATGAATAGCTCATCACAAACATCAAGCCTGGATTCATCTGGCTGTGACTGAAGCTCACTTTTTATTCTTCCCTCAATGGATTGCAGACCATTATTCCCTTCCCCCTTGCAGCACCTTTTCACGTTTCGTTAGGGTGTTAATATCCTTATCTCCTCTGTGTATTTTGCACCCCTTTGACTTCTTTTTGTAGGTCACTGTTGCCTGACTTCTGATGGTGTGATTCCGTCCAGATGTCTGCATTGTGGTTGGCAGCTCCTCCAGCTGTGGCCTCATCTGTGCTGAATATTTGGAGCTCCTTCCCCAGGTGCTGCTCAGGCTGCAGGACTGCATGCCCATGTGGCACTTTAAGCAGCAGTGAAGTGCGTGCTGGTTGCTGTGCTTAGCTCACACCTCCTGTGGGGGTCCAGTTGCTGGAGGAGGCTGCAGGTGAGTCTGTCCCTGTGCTGGGCATCTTCCTTGCCACAGCCTCACCATTAGGGAAAGCACTTGAGTAATAAAGCCAGGGAGTCTCCAGGCTTCTCCTCTTCAGACATCCCAGACAGCAGTATGGTCTCAGTAACTTCTGTTCAACTTATGATCCACAACAGCCTGCATTTCTACAGTAATACTACTTATTCCATATTAGTGTTATTGGGTTTTCCCACCAGCACTCAGGACCTTGCAGTTATGCTTGTTGAACAGCATCCAGCCTTCCCATCAAGGGAAGACAGCACAAACTCAGGTGGTGTTTGGACAGCTGTTTCTGCTTTCCCTTGTGTAGCAAATCATGTATTGGATGCCAAGTGAACCAGGAAAGAGAAGTATATAATCACATAGGAAAATTATGGCAATGCATAAGGATGGATTGAGAGTGAACTTTAGCAGATGCCTATTGATTCACAGGAGTACTGCCAGATTCCTCTGCTCTGGATTTAATCCCAAGGAGAAGTTTGAGTGATGAGATGGTGAAAAAGTAATGGAAATTCATGATATTATTCTCTTAAAAAGGAAATGGAAATGACAATTTCATAATGTAGGAAAATTCAATATTTAAAATACATTTTGCTGTAGTTCTGTAGTGTGTGCAGAAAAGCTTTCATGTACTTGCTATTTGATGCTACCATCAACCCCTCCTTCCCTCTTGAAATATATTAAGCTTGGTTTTACTTTTCTTCATGGCAGAATAAGACAAAGATCATACCACTGTTTTTTTCCCTTTGTGAGAGTTCTGCTGGTAAGAAGAACTATACAGGGCAGTGTGACTTACCTAATATTCTGACTGGTGCTTAACATCCATCTTCTCAAATGTGTATTCATCTCTGACCCCACAATACAGTCATTTTCGTAAGCCTGTGTTTCATAACTGGCCTTTGTATTTTCCCAATGAATTCCTTCCACACACTTTTACAGCCTGGATAAAACTGTGATTAAAAAATGAGAATCTTGCAGGTTTATTATTTTCTGTATTTTGTACACTGAAATGTGCAATGTCTATAGATTAACTTTTCTAATTGTGAAAGCCTCCAATTGTATAGGTTTTTCTAACATTTCAGATTGTCAGAATATTTTTTCCTACTAATGTTTGGTTTTAAATTCTCGTCTAAGCCACGAAATGCAGTTCCAGGGCTTCACACCTATCAGTAACCCAGACACATTATAGACAAAGCTGGGAAGTAGATGTTGTGGGTGATATTTTGATTCGCTATGTAGTATTTATATTTGTAGTATATTTAATTTCTATGTAGTATCCTGCATTTCTGCGTGTCTGGGTGAGAGTTCTGAGGCTTGTGCTTTCACGTCACTTGTGTTTCCATGTCACTTAAATGCCTTTGGAAACTCTCCTTGATGTGTTTGAGAGTGAATTCAGAAGTCACTCAGAGGTTCTTAAATCTGTATTTCAGAAGTTCACCATAACTGTGCTGAAAGTCTGAAAATCAAAATTACTTTCCTTTCTTAAGGCTGTGCTGTTTTCTTGTAATGGAACTAAATATTGTGAAATTAAAAAAGAAAAAGTTTAGCTCCTGATTCTGCAGTAATTATACGCATGCTTAATTTCAAGTACAAAAACAGTTTGTGAAAGATTTTAGGAATAAGAATGTGAGTTACATTTCAGCAGTGTGTTTTGCCCACAGAGATTGGGTTTTTTTGTAAATTGGAGAACCATTTTCAATTTCCTTTTTTTCAATTGGAGGAGCCTTTTCAATCTCCTTTATTGTGGAAATTTATCTAGAATTAGAGAAGTACAATTGTTCGTATAATTAAGGCTATGAAAAGAAATTGATAAATTATTTTTTAAAACAGAAGTAATTTCAAAAGGCAGGTGCAATCACTGTTCTTTGGGTTTTTTTCAGTCATTTCCCTCCTCTCCTGCCTTTGTTTTCTTTGCTGTTCAGCTACCTCCAGACCACCTTTTTCCTTGTCTACCCATTCCCCTGTTGCTGTATCCTTTCTTATCTTTGTTTTACTGTTCTGTTGCTGTCTGATGCAGAATTTCCATTTCCTTTGATTTGCTTAAACAAACTACACTGCAAAATGAGTACCTGTGTGCTGTAGGTTTGATTTGAAGTCTGAGACCTCTCTGAGATCCCATTGTCCTTCAGCACTGAGAACAGCAAATATTTTAAGGACATGCTGCTCAGCAGCTGTAGCGTTTTCTCTCTTATGACTGGTCAGCAGGATTTTCCCTCTAGGCTTGAATCTGTAGGCTCATAAACTCTTTTATAAAGTGTCTGGCATCTGCTCGCAGGAAGATGATTCAGGGATAAGCAAAACTGGTGTTGGTAAATGAGATTATTCATAGGTGGGTTTAATAAATGTTCTTGTATGTTGAATAGCAGATGTAATTAATTGTGCTTTTTCTAACAGTGGAAATATTTCAGGAGCAGAAATAATCTGTTCACATCCATGTGAGTGCAGACATACTTGGGGTGTTGCTGTTAATTTTCAATCAGAGTAGTTTCTCTGCTAATTTTTATAACATTGCCAGAAAGCTCATGGGGAATTCAAGGTGAACAAGCACATCTGCACATGGCAGAAGCTGCAGCATATCCCAGCACAGCCCCTTTTCCTTGGCTCTGAAAGCAAGCAGGTGACATAGGCCAGAGTAATCTATTACCTGTCAGAGACCAGATGTTGCCCAGGACTTGCCGCTGCCAGCCAGGCCACAGCGGGTTTGTGCATGTGTGGGGAAGAGGAATAGGAAGGCTGAGCAAAGCAGTGGAGCTGGGGACCTCAGGCCCAAGAGCCCTGGGATCTGTGTAAGGCACTCTTCTGTGGTGTGAGATGAGGTGTGGTGTCTACTGTCTTTCTGCCAAAAAGTTGAAGGACCTCTCTCCAGGAGATGAGCCATCAGGAGGGACTGTGAGATGAAGTGAAAACATTTTTCTAGCATCTTGTAGATACTTATTCAGGTTACCTCCCTCTTGCCATGCCTTTGCTTTCAGATTTAGTATTAACAATGGCATAATATTAAAGTTGTCTGGCAATGGGGGATGCACACAGTCCCAGTGTCTTAAAACATTTTGATTCAGCAAAATTGGGCAGGCAGTGCCATTGGCAAGGTGACTCAAGTGGGATTGACATCCAGTTTGTCTTCAGCTAGTGTGGCTTGATGGTTCCTGCAGACCTGACCTTTGCTGCAGGAAATACTGAATGATAGCCATTTGTCCAGAGGGGATCAGGGTACTTTGCAGAGGTACCCATTTTGCAAAACCTAATACAAGGAAGTTTTAGCAATTCTTTGCATGACACAGAGAAGTAGAACTGGTTTATATATTTGCATATGAAGATAATTTTGGACTAATCTGTGTATAAAAACAGCAGTCATACAAAATGAAGAATGCAGCTTGAATTAGACTTAAAAGCCACCAAATCCATCAAGCAAGAAGAAAATATGGTGGGGATTTTATGGTCAAAAAGCCAATTAAAGCTTTACAGAACTTATAGAAGAGATTTAAACTTAAAGCCTCCATGAAAGCTTGCAGAACATATGCCAAAGCAGAAAATTAGCAGCAGTTTGCAATAGCTAGTTTTATCCAGAATGAACTCTGTCATCTTAAATTGTTAGTGTTTATAATCTGAATTGACTATACTTGTTTGAAAGGAAAAGCCGAGGTGGGTAGATAATGGGGAAATACAAAAATAACTGCATGCAACCAAACAGCAAAAATAAGTAATAAAAATCTTCAGTTAGAGGTGTAATGCCAAGTTCAAGGATACTAATGAATAATTTTTCTTAAAAACAAAATCTTGTACTATAATTCACCCGCTGTGCTTACAAAGGTAAATCCATCTTGTTAAAGAATTTGTTTAGAAATACATTCCAATACCATTGAGGGGAGGGAATTTGTGGGCTGAAGATTCATAATCCCAACACTTTGAAGGATCATTCTTTTTTATTTCTCCTCTTCTTCAAGGAGAAACATTGGGAACCACAAAATATTCTGTAGCTTTTAAATGAACAAGTTTTTTGTGCGTAGGCTGTTCCTCTGGAGGATGCGTTGTGGTTCTCCTGAATATATAGAACTGGAAAATGGATGCAACCAAATGCTTCAGTAGGATTAGTTCTCAATAGGTGAAACTAATTATGTTCAGTAGGTAATGGGAACTGTTGCTAATGCAAGCAACCAAAGGTGTTTTCATCAGGAATGGGTATTGTAGGGATCACCTGTGGGCAAAGACACTGCTTCTATTCACTGGGTACAAAGTGCTTAATAAAATGTTTCATTCCTCTTTATGCACAGCAAAAGTGTGATTAATATTAATAGCAATAACAATATCTGGCAAATAGAAGCATTTAGTAACCAAGTTTATTGGAAAAGAAAGTGTTGTAGGAACCTTGCACTGTATCTGTGATACACTGTAAATTTTTCTAAGGTTTGGATTCTAAATATTCTTAGTTATGCAGCTGGAACAACCCAAGGACAACAATTCATGTGGATTCGGACAAATACCAGAATTTGTTAGGATGGATCAGCAATACAGACTCTGTGTTGAAACTGGCATTGATCTACATGAGTTTGGGGAAAGGTTTTGTGAAATGCTTTCCATTTGCTCTTAATACCTTTTCTTATCAACAATCATTACAAAACCTCAGATGATAAGGCCAGAATTATTATCTCAGTACTGTCTTATTCCATTTTATCTGATTCTGCCATTCACCTTTATCTTTTTATTTCTCAAATTTTTGACTGTTCTCAGGAGCTAAGTGTTTAAAATTGGATGTACTTTAAAATGTTTGTTTCTATTTGCCAGCTGAATTTATCTTTTAAATAATCCACCAAGAAAAAAGAAATCCCTTGATTCATACTAATGCTATTGATTTTGGTGGGAGACAGGCTTACAAACTTACTTTCTAATTATTTCAGTTATTGCTTTTAGAAGGAAAAGGAAAGACTAGGGTTCAGAAAATGAATTAACAGAACTGTGACTGCGATAGCACAGCCAAGATTGAATCTGGTATCTAGAGACAGTTACGAATGGCCTAGACTATGGAAGGTCAGACATCAAAGCTCTTCTTGGGGGAAAAAACAAACAAACAAAAACCAGCAGAAAAGTCTGGTTCTGCTAAAATATTCTCCTTTTTAGAGCTGGAAATGTGGTCCAGGATTTATGAATCTTGGTATTCCTTAAAGTTAACAAATAACTATGAAAACCTGTGCTTCATGCTTATTAGCCTATGCTAATCACGTGTAGTGTCAGTTCTTCCCCTAGTTCAAGTAACAGAAAGATAGTGTATCCAGAAATATTTCACCTGGCTTGAGTAAAGTTTCATTAGGATGCTGTAAGATTATTTTTTTCTCTTTGGTTTCACTTTAGAAGTAGCAAAATACAGAATTCTCATTTAAAATAAAATTACAAAGACAGAAAAGTGGAGTAACTTGCAAATGCTAGAATTTAAGTTGCCTGTAGAACCTGGATGTGACCCAGTTTGTGTGGTGGCCATTAGAGTTTCTGAATCCAGGCCACTGCAGCGTCTGTAGCCAGTCAATAGCTGGCTAGGTCAATCTTCTCCATGGGTTTTACTCACCACTGGCCATAAAAAAAACTTTTGATCCTGTATTGACCCTCCAAAAAAATTAGGAAAAGAATGCTCCTCATGTTTTAGGTTCTGCAGTTGCTAAAAATTTGTTAGCTACATTTTCCCTAAAGCATACCCCAAAGGAGGGACAAAACTGTGCTGTTCTTCTGGACACAGAGTGTAGCATGTCAGAAGATGCATCAGTCAGCCACGTGAGAGATTCAAGGGCTGCTGGAAATGCCCATGCTCCACTCAGATATATAGAAGGTTTGGTGTATAACCTTTCTCAAAGGAAATGGGAGAGAACTCTTAGCCTTGCCAGGAAGAAAACAATCAGCTAAACTAGGAGAGACTTGGAGCAGGTCTCTGCCAGCACCTACCACACAGCTCTTTGTTACATCTGCCTGCTGCTCCAGGACAGGGATAAACTGCAGCCACCATTGCAAATGCTCCAGGAAGGGGGTTTAACAGTGTCAAAGTACCTACTGAAGAGGTGCCTGACCTTCTCACCACCCACTTGGCCACCTGCAGGATGGAAAGCTGAGCAGCTCTGTGGGGCCTGCGGGCCTGCATTCAGAAGAACATGACTGACTCATGACATTTTTACAGTGATGATATAAATTTGTATTTCTATCCCAAGGTACCGCTACAACTGTGAGCTCCGAGTGGAGCTGACACTGCAGCAGGCTTCCAGCAGCATCCTTGTACCTTCTGCTTTATGTTCCTCTGTTGTTTATCTTGTACAGATAGAGCTGTTGCTGCAGTGTCACTGTAACAAAATGGAGTTTCTCTTATGTAGCACTACTTGAAGCTTGCTTACATCTCTGTACTGACTGCTGCATTGTTTTATTCTTTTTATCTACGATTACATGATTTTTTTACAAATAGAAGAATGCTTTCTTATTTACGTATCTTTGTAAACCCAGTTTGCAGCCTTATTCTTCAGCCTAATGTGTTCCTAGTAATGCTGTTACCTTGCATGTGAACCAAATGTTGATCATTCAGATTTTTAATTCCCCTTTGGCAGGCAATTTTAGAACTTCCCGTGATGCTTTGTTGTCTTTTCCAAAGTCAAGCTAGAGGTTTTTCTAAGTCTAACTAGGTTTGATACAAGTTGTAGGAAGTGATTTTGTGGTTAGAGATTATTTTAAATGCAACTTGTTTGTTTAAGACCACAACTGGAATTCAAAAGTCCTTCTGAACTCTATATGACCCTGTTAGGAAAAGGAATGTATTGTGTAGAAGTCAAGCAATATATGTGAACAGTTATAAGTGCAGACTGGAAGGTGCAATTCCTCAGAAAATTTTTAAACTGAGGTTTCTTCCTGCCTTATGATTGTCAAAGTAGTAATTATTCTAGAAGTGTAATAGTTGAGTAATATTTGGAACAGTTTTCCATTTCTGAAGTCTGAGGCTGTCACTGAAGAAGTAACTGAATACACAATGGTGTGGTTTTTTTTACTTAAAGAAAAGAATCAATGAACTTCTTACTAATGCTGAATAATTACTTTTTCATGTGTCTATATGGATCTAAAGGAGAACAAAAAAACCTCTGAAAAACAAATCCCTCTTTTGCAACTTTATTAATCTCACTTTGCATACAAATTTCTTAGTTTTTCTTGTCACAGAAGAAATGTCAAACAAATAATACAGAAATCGGAGGCTTTTTAAAGAGATAAAACTTTATTATCTTGCTGAGTAATATGAGTTATTATGAGGAGAAGTGGATAGGAGTGAAAAAACAAAATCCTCTTTGAATAATGCAGGGTAATACAATGAGGAATTTCATGATGAATGAGGTAAAAGCTGTAATTTATCAGATGAGATTAAGGTGTTTACTCATGAGCACATCTGTGAATATGTTGCATTAGTCAGAACATGCCTGAAGCTTTTATGACCTCTTAAGACAAAGAAAGTATTAAGAACATTTTTCTAGATTACAGGTATTTTGGTGTTTTATGAGGAAATTATTACCATCATGTTTTCTTAAATCTGTGTAAATTGACATGATATGAGTGCAGACACACTGGTAAATAGCCAAGTTTATGCTCCAGATTCTCTCAGTTTTTCTTGCCTGGGATTCAGTCTGGAATAAATCACAAGTGGAGAGAGTCTGGGGCTCTCATATTAGCATTCCCTAAACCACAGCATGTGTTGCAAAAGCAATATAGACTGCAATATATTTATGCTGTGTTTTCAGCCATCATCTGGAAAGCTCCAAGAACAAAACCAGACTTTAGATCAACTGTTTGGCCATTCCAGACAGTGTTGTGAAGAAGCTGGGGGTAATGGTTCCAGTATGAAACCTCTGTTTATGTAGCACCCCACCCACACTGGATCTGACTCTTCTCTTGTACTAGTGTTCATAAACATCCCTGCTTACAAGATTCTCCAACAAAATATTTTAAAGAGTAGCAGACGTATATTGTGCATCTCATCTCAGCCTCCAGTAAAACTTCCATTTAGTGTAAACATCAAGCAAGTATGACAGCCTTCTTCCTGTGAAGACGATGATGAATTCTGACTTCAGGGGCAAATACAGCTCAGTTATAGTCAATGGCAAAACTCCAACTGACTTGAGCGGAACTACTATTTGGCCCTTGGTGTTCATCACATCTCTAGCTAGCTAAGGACAGAGTAAAGCCTGGAAATCCATGTGTTTATACTTTGTAGTTGTTCCTCAGATAGTTTTCTGTCAGCTCCTTAAAGCTCTCTGTGGTTTTTTTTCAGCTCAGGAACTTGAATTGCTGCCACATTCACGCTTGGAAAATCTCAAGACTCCCAGTGTAGTCCTACCTACATTGAAAAATGAGTATATGGCTCAAATTGGTACAGCCATGGGTGTTTATTTTAGAAGTTAAAGCATGTTCTTAATTTTTCTTGTTCCTACTTGCCTTGCAGAGTGTATTCACAATAGAGCAGGTATGTATCCTTCCCACTGTTGCTGTCATCCACATCTATCCTTTTCCTCTTCTGTAAAACCTCCCACAGAACTTCAGTTGATAGATCACAAACACCTTTAAACTGCATGAGGTAATGACAAGGACATTATACTATGTCAGTGTGGCTCAGACTTTGCCAGCAGAACCTTGGAAGGGAGACAGAGACTTGGGATGGTCCCTGCCACCACTCTCTTCATTTCGGGACTGCAGAAGTAAGTCTGTAAGAGCTAGGACTTGAAGAGGTCATGTACACACTTTGGAACTCCTGTTTCTCTCACACTGCATCTGCACGTGGCTCAGAGCAAATCACACCATGCATGTAATCAGGTGGCTAGAAACAGACTTTTAAAGGCGAATTGGGGACCAGTTTTACTGCAGGAGTTCAGAAACTAGGGCACTAAACTTAGCATATGAAATTAGAGACACAATTCCTTTGGTCCAGGTTGAGTTTTGGATGCTAGCAGCTGGAAACTATTTTTCATTAGCAAGCCAGGTAGCCTTCATTCTATCCATACAGAATGCAGCTCACTAGCTTTCACTTTTAAAAATTACCTTAAACATTTTTGCTAAATGATTTTCATAATAAGATTTGAATAGCAACCTATACAGGAATGTGACTGACAAGACTGTCATCTTTAAATGCCACTAGAGATGCTCGCAGAAATGAAGAAACTTCGTAAATTGCTGG
This sequence comes from Buphagus erythrorhynchus, assembly GCA_013400855.1. NCBI lineage: Eukaryota > Metazoa > Chordata > Aves > Passeriformes > Sturnidae > Buphagus > Buphagus erythrorhynchus. The sequence continues at coordinate 3,053 of VZTT01008131.1, read as the reverse complement.
CCCAAAGATGGGGCACTTACAGGTTAAGGGCTGAATTACAGATCGTGGGGAAGTTCACAGGGAAGGTAGACATCAAAGTTTATTCATGATTAAATCACTGATTAGATCAGTGATTTTCAGCATTATAGTTCAACCAGCAGTCATTGACAGACATCAATTCTTCCTTTGATGGGCACTCCAGTGCTGAGCACCACTAGGACAGGTTTACTATCTCTCTTTATCCACATGTTACCATAGAGAGAGGATATCC
>VZTT01008130.1:0-27448 GCA_013400855.1 Buphagus erythrorhynchus | reverse complement strand
TTTTTTCCCCTTTTGCAATGGGAGAGGAAGACAAACTGAAACATGCACTTGCTGGAAGATTGGAAACAGGAAGTTGTGTTGGATTTGCACATTCCCTGTTCCTAATGAAAAGGAGGAAATATAAATCGCAGTCTTTTATTTCAAATTCAGCATAAAAATTTGCCTTCAAGGCAATGTCAAATAACAGACTTCACACTCCTTGGAATTAGGCTGATGAGAAGTACAAGGCAAAGGCTCACTTCTGGGAGCATTTCATTTAGTTACAGGTCCCCATTCAAATCTCATCTTTGAGAAGCCCACAAAAATAGCAGCAGCAAGATAATAAATAATAACTATTTTACATAACTTTTACTTATAAAAATTATTTTACATAGTTTTTACCTATAAAACGCTTCTTCCCTCCTTCTGCCTTACATCATGGGGAACACATTAGTGTTGAGGAAAAGCACCTCATTGAAATATTCTTATGGAAAGAAAATAAACTTTTTTTTTCTAATCACTGTTTTCCCCCCTTTCATTTTCCTCCCCTTTTGTAATTTGGCCTAGTTTTTCATCTTTTCTGGTCTTCTGCTATTTCCATCTAGGAACACTTCTGGTTATACTGGAAATTGAGACAGACACTCAGCAATAAAGAAAAAGTGTGAAGTGAGTTTATGTTTTGAATTTGAAAGAACAAAAGCAACTGGAACTATTCAGTGGAACTGTAATGAGTCTTCTAACAAAGCAATTGAGCCCCATGTCAGGTGTGTGCACAAAAGTTTTCTTGAAAAAAGTGTTTTTGTTAGAGGTGTTATCTTATTCACTACAGTTACCTGGTCAAAACAGTCTTGTTTATCTGACACATCTACAGACACAGAGATAAAGGATTCTACAGAAGAATTACAGTTTCCACATCTAGCAGGAGGAAAAGAGGCTACAGGGACTGCTCCTGCCATGTGGAGTTAAATCCCTGCCTTACCCCTGCAGATAGACACCTGATATTTATGCAGTGACAAACACCAACTGGACTTGAGATAAAAACTTCATGAAATTACTCCAAATGTGTGATGCTGGCATTCAAAAGCAAGTACTTCACATGGCTTCTGCTCAGCTTCCACTTCATGACTGTCACAGTGTTGGCATATTTATTTGGGAATTTATAGTGCTACAGAAAGGGAAAAGGTCTAGAGACCACTGTCCTGAAGACCAGCCTAGAAGTCCTTCCTGATCTTCCTCCTCTAATATCTCAGGGCACAACTCTCAAATCTCTCCTCTCTGAAACAGCTCATCAATTTTGATCTGATTTGGCTTCTCAGAATTTAACAAACATGTAAGTGAAAACATGCTTTGGAAGATAAACACAAACATCCCTGTCCAGCAAGCTGAAACTGAAAGATTCCCAGGATTTCAGTAAAACATTGTAATAATCACCATGTAATTGCAGGAAGGTTTAGGCCCAGTGAAAGAGCATTTCCTGAGGTTAATTCCAAACAAGCTGTTATTTGAGCAGAGGAATTAATGAGTTCTAGCTCACCAAGTACCTCTGTCCTTTGTCCCTTCATCTCCCCACCACAAAAACCTCTGCCCCTGTGTCAAACAGAGATGAAATTAGTCAATGCCTTCAAAAGTTATTAAGAGGAGACTGATAAATGATGAGACAGATAATACACCCAATGCAGGCTCACCTCCTGCAGAATCCAGGCTCAAATGACCCACACACCTTGAGCCCAGCCTAGCAATTACCATTGCTCACAGTAAATAACAACACAATGTAAACAACCTAAATTCATTTGTATGTAAATATGACACCGGTGCTCCATGCACGAGTATAATTCGTGTTGTTGAGGCTACAATAATCCAACTGTTGATTTTAATAACTATTCCTCCTAGTGATACAGGATTTAAGTCTGCAGGGAGACCTTCCAGCACCTAAAAGGGCTCCAAGAGAGGAGAAAAGGGACTTGGGATAAGAGCATGGAGTGAAAGGGCAAGAGGGAGTGTCGCTGTCCATGGCAGGGAGTTGGAACTGGATGGTCTTCAAGGTCCCTTCCAACCAAAACCATTCTGTGATTTTATGATGATTGCTAAGCCTAGTAAAGATCACAAAGAGGAAGCAGTGACCCAAAGTTTAGATTTAAACAACAGAAGAGTCCCTGTGTCTGTCCATCTGCAAGTAACACAATGAAACTCTTGTCACAAGCAGCACATGGATCTTCCCCTTGTACCTGGGCATTGTATGATGAGTTAAGTGAGATGGAGCCACCCATAAATTGTTCCCTCAATGAAATTTCAACTAAAAGAAACCCACCCAAAATGAGATCTTTTTCTGAACAACTCCCATGCCTGAAACACCTAGATCACCAGCACTAGGATCCGAGTATGTGGTTAGAGAGTAGCTTTAATGATCTGGCTTGGCAGACCCACAAAAGGTCTCAATATATCTGAAAATATATCTCAATATATGAGAATTTTTCTGCTCCTACACTCCAATTCCAGCTCCTGGATGTGAAACCACTCTTCTGCATGTCTGCTCTACCAGTGACTGCTCAGAGGGCTTGTTTCATGGGAGTTGTTGTAAAAAGCCTGCCTGTTCATACCCTTCCTTTTTAACATCAATCTAGGAACTCTCATTTATGCAGTGCTATGGAGATGGTTGTCATGAGAAGAATTGTGACTTCCAGGAAGGAATACATAAGAGCAGATGTCCATCAGTCTGGCCACTCCTGTAATCATCACACAAGGAAATTTCTAAGAGTTATACCACCGTTTCAGAGTTCTCAGTCAAATTTTTATAGCTGAAGTTGCTGAATTGCCTGTGTATTGAGTGGGTGATTCAAAAGCACATTCCTAGCTCCAAATTCCTGAGCTAAGGAAAATGTCCCTGTTTGCATATAATCCATATGAAGACCCTGGGGTTTTGTTCTACTTGACTAGCCAAAGGCTGGTATCACTAATCACCTCCCTGCTGCTCACGTTAGCAGAAACTTTTGCCCAGGTACAAGTACAGGCAAATCTTGGGCTGTGCACAGGGCAGCTAGCCTTGGCCTTTCCTGCTCTAAGTCCCTGTCACATGCTGCAGGCAGGCCTGAGCCAAAGCCCTTTGATTAAAACAAGGTTTCCTGAGGCTTCCCGAGGCTTGCCTTTGGTGTGCTCCACCTGCCAAGGAGAATGCAAACAAAATTTGATTCCCAGTACCAGGTAATGCTGCTCTAACACAGATCAGCCTGTGTGCATTCAGAATTGCAGAAAGTGGGGCTATTTGTCCTCCTCCAAGCCTCCTTTGCTGGCTTAGGTATTGCATTTCCCTTTTTCTGTCACCCATGCAAGCGTTCACTCTGGTGGCTTAAGTAAAGACAAGCCAGAGTAAAGGGCATGAACACTGCTGCATGAATAGCTCACAGTGCGCAGGTGGGAAGAGCCCCCCGAGTGCTCAGGAGGAGGAAGGTAAAGAAATATTAAGGCTAATCAAAAGAAAGGGCACAGAGTAAGGAATGCTGATGTGGTTCATTCTCCCCTGTGCACTTAGGTGTGTTTACAGAGGAGGAGACAGTCTTCCTAGGGCAAGAGAGCAACAGGGGCAGTTCTGAGGATATGGATAGGAAACTGGCACCTGGCAGCACAGGGAATCTACTCCTGTTTCTCAGCACAGCCTCTGTCAGTAACTGCATCCTTGCTGCACACCAGGTGCATTATTCCAGCACCAGGGCCTCTCTGCACTCTCATCCTTTTCCTCTTCCCAAAAAGAGCTCACAGGACAAAGATGATTGATTAATCTCTTTTTGCAGGCACAGAAACTGAGGCAACGAGGAAGCTGAAAGGAGTAATAAAACCCATGCTAGCCAGCGGGCCTAGCAGTTGTGCTTTCCCTCCTCCAGAAGGTTTTTGTGCATGGAAAATCACTAGCGAGGACAAGAAGCACTCCTCCCAAGTCCCAGGAGAGAGGATGCTTGGATTTCTCACTCCCAGATGGTGGAGCAGCCCAAAAACACACAGCCACAGAGACTTAGCAGTCTTTAGAAGAAGCCTGAGGAAGCTAATGGAGTCAGCTGTATCTGTGATCTTTATCTGAGTCGCTCTGATCTCCCCACACAGCCCTGTCTGCGGGGATGCCATGCGCCTCCGCCATGTCCTCCGGGAATGAGCCCCCAGCTGCCAGACAGCAGAGGGCAGGCAGCAGCAGAGGGGGCAGGTGTGTCTCTGGCACAGCTGGCCTCGCTCCCTGGCCCAAATCAAACACCAAACCACACTGGACTTGCAGCCATTATGAAAGGAAACGTCAGAGTCACCAGGCCAGACTGCAAGGCAAGGAGGCTGTAATGTTCGGCTTCTGTCTGTTTCACTTAATCTCCTTTGTTCAAAAATGCTTAGTGGTTATAAATGTAAAACCCTTTTGTTTCAGCAGCAGTCATTGCAAATGCAGCTTCTGCAGATTCACAAGTCATTCTTCCAAGAAAATCACAAACTGATGAGTGTGGGGAATGAAAAGAGGTTTTTCTCCTTTCTGAACTTTTACCCAACAGAGCAAACTAAGCCACTGGATTTCCCTGGACTTTGCTTTAATTGAGTAACATAGCAAGTTCTCATTTCCCTCTTTGAACTCCATCATCCCCAATACACCTTGGAGGGCAACATTTCTGACTGTGCCCTGCCAATCCCTCTGCAAGGTACAGCATGGGAACATGTGATTTTGGAGACCTTATGACTGCTGTGGTCAGGTGCCTTGGGTCAGAGAGGATAGCAAGGAGGCAAGCAATGCACATAAAGCAAAGTACTGCTGAGGGAAAACCCAGCTTAATACTGACTTGACTTGCACTGAAGTGTGTCAGGCTGGGCTCAGTGAGACATGGCAGTCTGAGTCTAGAGAGGCAGTGCAGCTGAGAGAGAATGACTTGCCTCCAAAGCTGCATCTGAAAGAGACAAGTGGATCTGTATAAATGGGCCTTCAAGAGACGATCACAGTAAAAATATGAGATAGCACCTAACAGCCAGAAATACAAACACACAGGCAAGCACTTACGTAGTGATGCAAGAGCTGATGGAAAAATCAAAATGGAAAAATGTGGTTTCTTCAGGCTGAAGTGAGAGAGGAGCAGCTCTTGTCTTTCCTGTGCTAACAGTGCTGAGCTGTGCTTTACAGCATGTCCCAGCTGAGGATCCACGGAGCAGCTCAGCCAGCATGCTTAACCAGATTTTCCACCACACCTTTGGGCTGCAGCACACTGTCATTATATCCTGCATGCCTGAAATATCTCAGTAAAGACAGGATAAAGGAACCAAGGGACCTGTTCCTGACTTTGTTCACTGGAGGTAGCAACAGCTCTGCTTGGCTCCTGGGGGCTGTTCTGGAGGGGTGAGGCCAGCCAGTTCTCACACACCTCCCTGCTCATTTTCTGTAAGCAAGGCCCAGCATCTGCCATGACAGGGCAGCAAAGTGTCCACGTTGTTAAAGGCCACACAGGGCCCTTCCATCCCCGGGTTCAGCCTGTGCCTCAGACAAGTTGTGTCTGCAGCCACGTGTGGGACAGTGCATGTAAACATCCTGAGATACAGAGGTGCTACTGCATGCAATTCCCTTGCAGACAGATTTCAGATTCAGAAAGAGAAAATAGCCCAAAACCTGGACAACTGCAGAATCCTTGGCCAGTGCCGAATCTACTGGGCTTGGGAAAGTAAAACAACAACAAAACCTGCACGTTACTTGTGAGTAAGTTCAGCAAAGTGTACCTGGCACAGCTCAGGTAGGTCCCAGGGAGGCCAAATTCCTGTACACAGACTTGCATTAAAACAGGATTCCACAGCCTGCCTGCTCCATCGCCCACATTCTGAACAGCCTCCCAGTTCACAACACTTTTCAATAACTTAGGAAAAGTTTTGGGTTCTTCCCATTCATGTGGAAAGGGGCTGGGGGTTTCACAGCTCATTCTTTGCCTAGCCCCAGCCACAATTATTAGCTCATGTTTTTCTTCCAAGACCCACACAACCCCTCAAATGGAAAAGCATGAGTCTTTCTATAGGATGGGCCCTGTCATTAATATCAGGAGATCATGTCTTACACTTTCCTCATTCCTTTCTTCTGAGTAAGACCTTCTTTTGCAAATAGACAAAGGAGAGAGAGAAGAAAAGGAAGTCAAACAACTCCTTCACTGCCACACAACATGCTAATGTCCCAGAATATTTGTTTGGGGTTAGTTTGAGCCCAATCAAATGGCTTTGCTTGACCAGGACCAAGGCCTTATTTCAACCTGTAGCTGGGCTGACACAGGACCTTTGATGTCATTCTTGCAGGACATTCAGACCACTCATAGCTGTCTGGTTGCAGCACTGTGAAAAACAGCCTGGCTGCACAGTTCAACCCTTAGAGCAGAGGAAGGTCAGGCAGCACCTCAGCAACACTGACACATCCAGGTTAGTTCAGCATAAACTGAACGCTTTGGCATATACAGGTGGAGCTTGCTTGTGCACAAACCTTTTCCTTCCACTTCCTAAGTTGAAGCCAGCACAAAAGCCCAACTTCTGGGCTGCACAAGAGCAGCCTGTGCTGGGAGGCAGAGGTATCATTCCTAACTCTCCCCATCTCTGCAGTCTCTACCTCTCCACTACCTTACTCCTTTTCTGTGGGCTGGCCTTACAGTGCTTGTTATTGTTCCACCTCAGATGTACTTGTCAGGTGGCTTCACCAAGACCATATCAACTCTACTTCTGCTTTCCCTGCTTTTCAGTGGCACTCAGCCTTGGTTCAGAATCTTGACATATTTCCTCCACACCCAGACTCATGGCAGGTCCTCACTGTCTCCTGTTGAAACCAAGAGCCCATTAAAAACTTCTGTCCTCCCAGCTGGGCTTGGTCCTCTCACTCACCACATTCCTGGAGTACACCTTAAAAACCCCAGGGATTTGCACACAGACACAATCACAGGGGAAACAAAGATCAAACAAACATCAGGACACAGTAGGCTGCAAAGTGCCCAGGTAAACCCAAACATGAGTGCAGTTACCTACCTGTACTTCCTTGCCTCTCCAACAGAGAAGAAGAACTTGATGAAATGTTGACAATATTTGTTAGTAAGAGCACTGGCCTCTTCTGCAGCTACGCTCTATACTTGTTCCCCAATGGCTATCTGTTAAGCACTTACACTGGAGGTGAGCAGAGCTGCCAGGTCTTGCTGCCTCTTACAGTGGTGAGACATCAGTGAGTTCACAAGAGGTGATGGGACCAGATTCACAGCTGCAGAGCAGCATTTTCAGAAGTCTTCAGCATAGGCCCAACTCTGCCCTATGGAGATCAATGGGGAAACACCACAATTAATGACTTCAGGGTGTGCTCCTGGCTTTGGAAAACCAACTGTAGATTTCAGCAGGACTTCTGCTGTCGTCCGTGAAACTTGGACCAAATGATGTGGTTATGCTGCACCTGCATTTTGCCTTAAAGGATCCCAAACTATTTATAGTCACTTGTGTTATACTTTGAGGTGTGTTTGGGTGGGTAAGCAGCAAGGACAAAGCCAGGCACCCAAGTCACCTCACTGTAAACAAAGATATCTTCAGTAATGTGCAGAGCAGAGAGAAGGAGCAGGCAGCTACCTGTGCACACATACATGCTGCCCTGTCACCACCGGGGAGCCTGGAGAACTCTCACCTCACAGTAGTTATTCTCTTGTGACCTTGGCCAAGTGAAAACACTCCCAAACACAAAACTCCAGGCCAAACAAAATGTCGTCTTTTATTCAGAACAAGTAACTCTCTGAGTGACTTTTTTTTTTCATTTTACAGGGAACAAAAATCACAAAATTTAAAAACTGATCATTTTCAAAATAATCACAAGATTTTTGTATTGAAAAGAGTGAAATTAGACCTTACTGCAACTTTTCTTTTTCCCTGGACTAACTTCACAGATCTGCTAGACAGCCATTGTGATCAGATGAAAGAAAAGCAGCATGCTCCCCAAAAAAACTCTCACCTGTAATCACAGTCAGACCAGCAGCCACTGGCACTTGACCAAAGCCAGGTACTTTACCAATAACCCTCACTGATGATCCTAGGGCAGAATTTCCCCTGCAGTCTCCCCATGTGAGATTATATGTTAATCAAAGAAAAACAACGCAAGTATTAGGCTGTTTTTCTTTACCTCTAAAACAAACACAGAAGCCTTCAGATCACACCCATTGTTTCACATACCTGAACCTTCTCACGTGAACTTCGCTGTCTCCCACAGCTGCATGTGCTGACAGCAGGGAGGTCACTTGGGGTCCTTGCTGCTCGCCCCGAGCAGCACAGCACTCTAGCTGTGCTCCCTACAGGGCTTGTGGCTGCCACATCTGACTACACTTCCTTATCTTCTGCCATGTCCCAAAATTAGAGAAGAAAACCCAAATGCCACCTCTAATATTGTACAGCAAAGGAAAAACCAAACACGAAGACGCCAAGCCCTTCCCTCCTGCAACAAAGGCCATTCTGAAAGGTGCCCTGGATCTCAGACATGCTCCAATATGACAGTGGAAAGAGATTTTTTGTTGTTGTTAGTTACACTAAAGGACTATGAAAAACCAGAAGAGGAAAAGTCACTTCTAGGTTAACTGAAGCAAGGTGAAACAGTCAGAGCAGCTAGTGCACAGTAGGTGCCATTGATTCCCAGGGTTTCCACAGTTTGTTCCTCCTCTTCTGCTGGAAAATGTTGTCCACACAGAATTTGAGGCCTCTGGATATTTGCCCAGGATTTCTAGATGTCCTACAGGTGAGTCAGGGCATTAGTTCTTCAGAAATCACAGCCATGTCTGCAACACACACACAAACCATCAGCCAAACTATCAGTTTCTGAGTCACTGTGAGAGACAGTATCTGCATTATTTATGTGGCTCTCATTTGAGTGCTGGAGTCCGTTGGAAGCACAGTACTTGACTGGATTGCAGAGTGCAGAGAGCAAAAGAGAAGCCCAGGATCCTGAAAGGAAGGGGAGTGGGACAGCACCGGTACAGAGCGCTGGTCCAAGGGCCCACACCATCCAGCCTCTGCATCATCTTTAGAAGGAAGCTGTACTTTGATCTTTGCAGTCAGCGCCTTTTTCTGGAGTTCTCCTTTCAGTGGCTCTTTGATATTAAAGCCATGCATATTCCAAGCCAAGCCGTACTAAAAATAGGATTTCTTACTAAGAATGGCACTGGCATTAATCACTTTGTGCTCTGTTCTCATCTCATGCTACGTTGCCACGCCTCCGGCTGGAGGAGTGTGCTGCAGTAATCATCCACAACTATGTGCTTCTGTGAGCAAGTTTTGAACCTTTGCCATCCTTTGGAAGCTCCCACCGTTTTTTCTTTCATGTGCTAATACAGTTCAGTGGCTTATCTCCTTTCACATCCTTGGGGCACACCTCTCTCAGACGGTACACTGACAACCAACCAAGTGGGAAAAACACACAGGAGATGGAGCCATCCCCTTCCTCCCCCTTGCAGCTTGAGCCAAAATGCAGCTCTCAGCTGAAACGGATGCTGCTCTTACTTGCATCGAGGAGGAAACAATTTGCCCTACTGGGAAGCTACTGCATCCTTTGGCTTGGACCATCAGCTACACCCCTCCAAGTGCTCATCAGTTACTAGCAAGGAGGCTTTCAGGCTTTCCTAGTGGGAGGGACACTTGCCCAGCTCAATTTCACCAGATGCAGGGTACCACTCCTCCTCAGTATGTCTGGAAAGGGTTTGGGCGGTGGGACATAGCTCTGCCCAGTGTAGTTTTGTACTCAACCTTCCTACATTGGGGTTTGAGGGTTTTTTTCAGCTTTTTTTTGCATTTTACACATCACTTCCAAGTGCAAGAACATGTTTGCTTCTGGCCATCCGTGACAGAGGTGCAGCCAGCGCCAGAGCTGACTGCCACTTACTTGCTCTGATAAGGGGTTAAATATGTACAGGTAAACCTGGGCGTATGTTCATAATGCAGGTGGCAGTGATACTTTAAAGGAGGCACCTTTCTTTGTTCCCTTAATGATTCATTCATTGGGAGTGTGGGAATTAACCTACATAAATTTTTGCTACTAAGTAGATACACCTAGATCCTGAAATAGTGGATGGGTGAGAACCAGTTGCAGAGCCTCTGCACATTGTCCTGGTAGCACAGAAAGAAACAAACCCACAGCAGTAGGCTAGAAATAGATAGATGACTGCATGGCATTTCTCAGAGCAAATTCTCTTTACCTCCTGTTTTCCAGCGACTCACCAAAATTCCTACAGGGCTGCAGGAGACACACCTGAGAAAGGCCAGAGCTGACTGAGACCTTTACCTGGGCTCTCTCTTCTGGGGGCTAAACTCTGACAGCTGAGCCTTTCTAACTAATGCAGCTCAGACTACCAGGCAGCCACACTCTGGCTGCAGCAGCACTGGCAGGAAGGTGTGGGATTGCGTCAGGAAGACAATATATGAACAGGGAGGTCGGCTTTCCAAGCCTGGCTCGGTGCCTCCTTTGTACGCTGCAGTTCACACCTCATCTGCTGGGAGGTGGAGAAGAAACAGTTCTGTATTGAAGGCATGTCACTAATGGAGAATTTGGCTCTCATCTGGCCAAAGGAGGATAGAAACCTTGCTGGGAGGCTGTGCAGAGCAGGGTGAAATCTCCAGACTAACTCCAGTACTCCTAGTATTGTCTGATTCTGTTGGAAAAACCTTTAAGGCTCAACAATGGATCAGCCTAATATTGCTTACAGAGGACAGACTGGTACTGGTTTATGCACTGGAAGTTATAAATTCCATGAGCACCAGAGCAGCCATGTGGGTGGACAGAAGCACGAGGCAATGGTCATTGCCCTGCTCCTGGTTTCCTACAGCTTTGGAAGGAGGTCACAAAGCGCTCCTGTTGCAGTCTGGTGAGGTCTTGGTTGCTCAACCTCTTCAGGAAAGGCTCCACAGGGAGGAGTAACGCCTCAGACACTGCAAGACCCGCCTACACCTTGCTGGAACCTCCAGCCAAACATCCCTCACCACAACAGCCAAGAGCATACAGCTTTGGATAAAAAGGCAGGAATAGCTTAGAGAACACTTTCCTGAAGGAGACAGGGAAGAGGTCCTGGAGGGGCATCATCATCCCACTGCAGCTGGGCCAGGATATCAGTAGTGCTGTTACACTAACAGGACTCTCAATGGCCACAAATTAATCACGGCACTTAGAAATGTACAAACAGACCTGAGGCTCACGGGATATCCTGCAACTGTCAGGTCTTTGTACCAGGGATGAATTCCCTACTTAGCTGTGCTGATTCTCTGAGAGGGCACAGCACATTTCCTAGATCTGACAGGAGTGCTGAGAAAAGGATGATTAGAAGTGTGAAGTATCACCCATCTCAGCTTCTTAGGGAAGGGAAAGCAGAAGGTCGGGGTTCCTGAGGAAACACAGCTTAGAAGGGCACATGTATGGGGGAACAGCTATTGACACACACAGTGCCCACAGAGACACAGCAAGGAAGAACAGGAGGTACCAGGGGGCTACACTCTGAGCAGAATGAAACCTCCCCAGCAGAGCAGCACAGAAAAACCAGCTGCAGTGGATCTTTGGTGCCCAGTACCCCAGCGCTGGTGCCCCCATGGCATCAGGCAGGTGCTGCAGATCTCTGTGCTGCAGATGGCCCTGCGAGCACAGCGCTGTGTCTGTGCACTCTGGGAGGCCAGGCCAGGCAGACACACCACGCCAGGTCACGCAGAAGGTGTGTGGGCACAGCAACCCAATGCAAAGCACCTCTTGTGTGGCATATCCTGTTTCTCCCCAAGACATGTACAAGCTGCGCTCAGCCGCACTCGTGGGTGATACCATCTGTTTAATCACTGCTCTCTGTGCTACAAAGTCATCCCAGATGCTTTACATCGGAGAAAGCTTTTCCAGCAATCATTAGCGAGGCAGGGGGAGTGAAGAAGAAGGAATTGTCAGGCTGCTTTTTGCATAGGTCGTGGCTTAAGTTAACAGCCTCCCTTCAAGCCCTGCTTCCTGCTCCCCTCTCTCTCCCCTGGTAACTGTGAGTCTCCCTACACTTCACTTCGGGAGCTACTGCACAGGAATATTTCATAAACAGGCCTGAGGGTTTGTCTGCTGCCTGTCCTACTTCCTCCAGAGCACACGAGATCAGCTGGGCTGGAATGTCAGCCCATATCCTGCTCCCGTGCTGCCTGGATGAGAGATGGAAACTTATCTGCTGCTGCTACCGACTTCTCACTCATCTTCTCTGGCTCCCAGCTTAAGCCACACTACAATTGGCAGACAGACCTCCCAAATCTTGACGCTGATTCAAAATTAGGAAAGGAAATAAAGTTAAGTCTCACTATATTCTAAAGTCTTTACAGTAATATTTAGGTCACAGACTCAACTCCATCCCCTCCATCCCTACTGGTCATAGGGGCCATAAATGCCCTTGCTCCAAAGAAGTAGGTGAAACTTCAGGTTCCCAGGCCATGCCTCCACACCAGAAGCCAGTCCTTTGTGTAATTCGGCATCTCCAGGGACCGGCCCCTGAAGGCAGTGCCTCACAGTACCAGGGAACTGTACGTACTCAGACCTGACATGCACGAGTACAAGTGAAAAAACCCAAAACTTCAAGCTCCCACAAAGCTTCACACCAAAACACTGTTCATACAAAAGACCAAAAGCTACAACTGTTTCCTCACTGAAGCACCACAGCTGATAGAAAGGTTCACAGTAAAGTCATGAGCACTGATAACCCTGCACAAAGCAGCCGGTCCGAGACAGCTCTTCTGAAAGGCTGAAGTGCTTTCCATAAAATTATCTGCAGCATCAGCTGTTAATCATCACAGACCAATTGATCTAATCTTGTACTAAACAAGGGCCTGGCTCATCCTTGTTTTGATAGATGCTAGTCTGTGATAGTCCTATAGTTAAGAGAGTATGGCTTGATAGCACTTTTGTGCTGTTTCACTTATCATTTCACGCTGTCCCCAGCTTCAGAGCCCAGAGAAAGATTAACCTGCTCTGCTTCTGCCAGCTAACAGCTGTTCTACTTTCAGGATCGTTGGATCACCCAGGCTTTGGTGAGGTAAGTGGATGTCCTTGCAGGAGCTCTTGTGGGAGGAGCTTTGGAAAACCAGTTAGGACAGGTCCCGCCAGCCCTGGGAGCATTCCTGCTCCCATGCTGATGCAACTGGATCCAATCTCCTGGCAGACCAGCTGGCTGCTTTCCAAAGAGCTCCCTCCAGACTGGCTTGCACACTGAGCCCAGGGGATGGCTGTGATGAAACTTGAGCGAGGGGACAAAAGGCTTTTGGCCTTCATTAAAGGTAGGAACACTTGATAAAGATACTGCTGTTATTAATTGGCTCCTCCCAAGACAACCCAAGCTGCCTTGTTCTGCTGTTAGTTTACCATTCTGTGGAGCATCTCCCCAGCACCAGCAAGGCCCTGGATGTTGAATCATAGTTTTGAACCACAGTGCAATCACTTGGGATGTCTGAGTGGGATTCGTTTGGAGACTCTTGTGCAACACTGGTGTGAGACGGAAAAGCACAGAGTTATTTCAGTGGCAACACTCAACCTACTCCCATTCAGGATTCAGTGTGTAACAGCTTTATGTCACATGCTCTGCACCAGAGCAGGGACTGAAACACATCCTGAAGATGAAACAGCCTAACACTCAACATTGTTTAAGTACACTCAGAACCAGCTAAAACTAGAAACAAGGTTTTAGCAGAGAGAAAGATTCTAATTCAAGCCACGTGTTCAAACAACATTCTCGATGCACTGAAGGCCTCAGTTACCTATGGATGCCTTCTGAACGAAAGGTCCTTTTTGGCACAAGCCAAGTTAATCTCAACAAAAACATTTATTAAATGCTTTAATTGTGTCTTAAAGCAGAATTTTTCAGAGCGCAGCAAAAAGATGGGATCTCCTGAACATTCTGTTTTCATTTAGTTCCCACTAAATCCATGACAAAACTCAGGCTGATGTTCCTAGGGCCCAAGTGAGATAGGGCTGATGATGAGCACCCCACCATCACCGTTCAGCTCCTGTACCAACTTTTCCTGTGATAGTTTTGCTAACAGACACACATTGTTGAGTCTTGCACTGCTTGCTCATTAGCATTGCAGTAAGTGATTTCTTATGTAAATCGTGTCAGCCCACAGAAAAACCAGTTCAATTCCAGTCTGCATTGCTGGGATGGACATAGAACAGAGGAGAAGTGCTAATGTTCTTTTTTCTTTTTTTTTTTAAATAGAAAACCAAGGACCAACCATAAAAAGCAGTCATTGCCTATCTTCCACTATAAGCAGAAATCCCCTCACATCTGCAGAAAGACCTTCCCAAATACAAAATCCCACTGGCTATCTTTTTGCAGGTACTGTCACCAAGCTTGCACCTACGACAGCAGTTTCTGTGCACCTAATTAGAGGTTTGAAACACCAATGACCATTTTTTTGTCTGTGGACCTCACGTCTTCTTTCAAATGTTGATCTTTTAAAGGCATGCCTACATAGCTAACGGCACCATATCTTTTCTACACGATGTCTCATAACCTTATAAGACTGTAAATGTGACCGAGAAAAGTAAGCGTGCAGCCATGCTAAAGGGATCCCCGTGCAGAAAGGGAAGAGATGCTTCCTGCTGAGCCTGCGAAAGGCCCTGCAACTGGTGTGCACTGGCACTGTGATGTGCACTCAGACAGCACAGGGGTCATTCCTTAATACACCTCAATACGCCTCAGTATTCCTTGTCATGCCTGTGGTATGAGACAAGCAGTTCAAATCCTGTCCTTATTCTGGTCCATTTTGCTCAACCCTGCTACTCTATCCTTCCACTTCACTCCTCTTTCCAGCTGAAATCCCAGCTGCTGCTGTCTTTTCCAGGCAACATGCTATGGTGCTTCCCTAGAACACCTCACAGGACTGACACACATCACTACTGTGCATGTATTTGGAAAGCTTTCATCATAAACGAGGGGGACCGAGACCTGATGGAACGCTTGTTGCCCTAAGCCCTGGTTTGGTTTGGCTGTGCTCTGCTCCACCCAGGAGGTGTCTGCCTTTCATCCCCAACAGTAATCATCCCCAGGCATAAGGCAGGGAAGTGCCTTTTAACTGCAAGGAGCCAGATACGGTCTGAAGGCAATGCAGACAAGTATCAATGGGAGCCACACTAACTCTGTACCTACCCAAATTACACTTGGAAGTTTCATTTGAAACTCCACCCGCATTTGCTCTGCTGTGTGCACCTCCAATAATTTCTAAGCATAAATGACACTACTTAGAAACATGAGGGCAAACAGTGCAAGAAAAGGGCAGTCTTGTGGGTAAAACCTGGGACAGCCACCAGGCTCAGCCCTTGTTCAATCACCAACAATACAAATTACCACCCCAGCAGAGATGCAAGGAGAGGAAGGGAGACAAGACATTAGCCTGAGATTTTGCTGACATGCTATGACTCTGCACTGACAGGAGCTGCAGGTGCTCTAATAGAGACATTTTTAAATAAATTCCTTGCTTTAAACTACTAAAAGTAATTTCTGTTTCCACTTTTTTTTTTTAACTGGTTACCTGCAGTGCTGAAAAGATTTCCTTTCCTAAGCAAAAAGAATGTAACTAATGGTACAGCACCAGCAACACTTTTTTATCTTCTGGAAGAATAGCAGGTTTCCAGCACCACCCACAAACCAATCCAGCCTCTGACTTGCTGTCTGATGCCCAAATACAAAATCATTGCAGCAATGAAAGGAAAAAACACACCCAAAGAAGGAAACTATTTTCCAAGGTCTGGAACAAAGCATCAAAAGGCAGGAACCCAAAGGCAGTTGGAAGTGATTGGCTGTGTTCTCTGACTTGGGGTGTATGGTGTTGGAACAAGGCTATGACATCTAGGTTAAGACATATTGGAAATGCTGGATTAGATCAGACTCCCAGACTATTTAGCTTTGCTTTTTGTCCCAAGATGCAAAGAGAACAGACTCCATTATTTCAGTGAAAAAATGCTGAGCTAAGAATTGGCTATTTTTCTGAACCACAGGCAAAAAGATATAGCTTAATGACACAAAAAGCCTATAAATGAAAATAGGCTCTTTCTCAAAAAAGATGCACTGACCGTCCTTACTAGAAAAATGCATTTTGAAAGCATTCTCTACTTTGGACTTGGAATGTGCTACCTCAAAGGTCTTCTTTGGTTGAAGAAGGCACCAATGCTGCCTCCTTGGCTCTGGGCCTATACAGAAAGCAAACGAGCTGTTTCCCTGTGACACTCACTGGTGCAGCTGCCTCGGCAGAGCGACTCCCGAGCCATTGACAAAGCCAGACCTGCAGCAAAGGAGGATCACGGGCTCATCAAAGGTGTAACCCGCAGAGGAACGACAGGTATGCACATCTTTACTCACAAAATGAGAAGGAAGCTTAAGGTTTAAGCTTAGGTTTGCTTAATAAGGACTGTCTGACCCTTCTGTCCACTGACCTGTCTCGTGTGAACAGAGTCCAACAGGGACAGCAAAAAGCAGCCCTTGCTCCTCGCCCATGCTCACTCACTGCCCTCAGCAGTCAGCAAGGACACAGAGCCATGGCTTGCTATCCAAGACAATGCCTCAAGAGCCAGGTGCGTGCAAGATGGCTCTCTCAAGTGGGACATACCGTTAGTGCATCAAGAAACCCCCTGCAGAGCCAGCCAAGCATCTGTCCCAGTTCACAGCCTTGCTTTCAGGCATGCCTGCTCAAGGACTTTACTGAAGTGTCAGTAGTGCCAGGCAAGTATATTGCTATAAAAAACACCCAGCATCTTGTAAGGCCTCAAACCTTTACACCACCTATTGGACATGGCATCAAACAACTCAAATGGGGATGAAGCAAACCACTGCACAGCTGTCTGGGATCACTGACAGTACAAACACCTTTAGAGATGTCCATGTGCATCTGTATTTACCCAGGAAAACTTCTTACATTCAGAGTAACACCTGCTGCTGCTCTGAGGGAAAAAGGGGCACACTGGGAGGTGGGCAGGAAGAGAGAAGCAGAGTCCAGAAGCAGACAGGAAGCTCCCCGGTCAAAGACAACTGCAAACACTCAAAAGCTCCATTAAGTGCCCAATGGATAACACTGTGATGAGCTATCGTCCTTTCCACAATAGTCACAGAGAACAAAACGCTCAGGAAAGACGAAGGAATTGTGCAAGAAAGCATGACCATCACATTATCCCCGGATACTGATCTGGATATCAAAAATACCTTGCCAAATCAGCCCTGTGTGCAGAAAATTGTGCAAGCACATGAGGCTGCTCCCTCAGGTCTTAGCTGAAGCAGCTGCAAGTGAGAAGGGCACAGATGCTCTCCTCTCGAAGCAGCATTGTCAACGGAAGCTCAAGAGAAATCTGGAGGCGTTAACTTATTAACAAGATGTGCAACCAGAAATCCAGGCATGCTCAGTGAAACCAAGGTAACACCCTGGTGAAGGGAGAAAGTCAAAAGCCAGATGATGAACATCCTGAAGAGCAGACCTAGCTGTGCAAGATCAACAATAAAAATTATCTTTGCCCTTGCCTTGCAGATAATCAGTTTTTCTGTCACACAAGCACAGCATCCTTGGACAGCAAGAGACTTCCAGACACACAGTTCCACCCATTCCTTGTGGGTTCTTTTAAGCTAACAACCCACTGGACACTGTAGGCCTAGATGGTGTTTGTGCATCACACTTCCGTTCAGAAGCTTGGAGCAGGCTGCTATTAGCCAGCTATTAGCCATGGTAGAAAAAACACACTTCTGCTTGCTAGAATTTGTAATTGATTCAAGCATCATGAAGGGAATTTTTACTTTCTTATTTATAAATCAGTTCTGGATTTATGATTACCAGTGCCATTCATGGACAGGGAGATTTGCCCTCAGTTCCCTGCACTAAAATTCCCAAACACAGTGGTGTTTGGTGGCTCAACAAGCCACCACAGGGAGCACTGGAGCATCACCTCTCAAGCACAGCAAAGCTCTGCTAGCAAGAGCTACTGCAGCGCTGGATGTGACTGCCCAAGAGCAAAACACAAAAAGAGCTCTGCAGTAGAGTGGCACCACCACCTCTCAGAAAACCTGGCTGTAGCCTAAATCCCTAGAGAGGAGCAAGTCTTCTATGAAGTTTGCCCTCCGCTGTTGCCTCTCCAGTTTCTAAGTCCTTATTTTTGGAAAATACTTCCCAGCCCACTTAGTTATCAGGCAATTCAAAGTACACAACAGATGGATTCTACAACTAACACTGACTCCAGTCAGGCTTAGAAGCTGGAGAGGGAAGAGGGACAACAGCTGTTTACCATGCTAGTGTTGGTTTAGCCTAACAAGTGAAAAGCTTGTTACTTCCCCCAAAATTCAGACTAGAGAGAGAAAAGTTTCTGGAAAAGAGTCTAATGGCTTGTAAAAGGGAGTTACAATCCAACCCCAGTCTCACTAGGCCATGGCTTGGTTACCACTGAGATCAAGCTTGTTTACTCCAAAGCAAAAAAATCTTGGCAAGACTGACAGAAACAGCTTTTCTTGCCAGAGCTCCAATAGCAAATGTCTGTGGAAAAGCCACTTGGAGAAATGCTGTTTACTTTGGTAATGAAGCAAGTTCCCTGGAATGAAGTCTTGCAATCTTCCCAAGAGATGTTGCAATACTCTACCTGTACCTCAGCTACATACCATACAGGCTGCTCTCAGAGCCTGGGAACTCCCTGGCCAACTCAGGAGGCCAAGGCACCTCAGCAACCCCAGGCAGCACTAAGCTCTAGTCCTACACTGGATACACAACCTGCATCCTAATTAAAACTGATAGCTGGGGTGTTTTTTCAGCTCTGCTTCAAGCTAAGCCCCAGCCATCAACATCTCTTGAAGATGCTGATGAAAAAAGGGCCTCAAAACCATCTTCTCCATCCCCTTCTTTTTAACTGTATAAAGCCACACTCTCCTCCTCAAAACTTGCTCTTTCTCAGGCAACTCTGAACTTGGAGCCCAGCTCACTGCTAGAAGGGCTTTGAGGGAACATTAGCACATAGCTGGACTAATAAATACCAAGGAAGAAAAGACATTCCAAGCAGACAGTGGAGGCCAAGGCTCCCTTTCTGCATAGGGAGTAACTGGCCTGAGGCTACGCTGCTTTTCCTCATAGAAGACCAAGTTTCAAGCTGCTGTCCACATTCTCTGACTGCACAGAGATTAAAGGCTCCTGCTGTTCAATATTCCAACTCTTGACTCAAGTGCAAAGGGCTACAACATCTGCTCAAACCTCAGTCTGCTGATGAAATGGTTGACTTGGCCTCTCCCTAATTCAGGAAGCAGAAGATCCCTTGTAACTGAATGGATTTCTTACCCAAACAGGTACTTGCATTTGTACATTTTGTTTACAAACAGCTCATACTCTTATAAGAGCACCAAGCCCATGCCTGACACATGGCTGCAGTTCTTCACAGCAGTACTTTGTGCTCCCAAGTGTTGAAATTCTTGCTTTGAGGAGAAACCAAGCTCTAATTTCAAGTGTTTACACGTACTCCTGAGAGCAAGAAAAAAAATCTTACCATGATTAGGTTATGTAAAAAGTTTAATTATAAAATAAATAAGCATGTTATGGTAACATTAAATATTAAATACATTAATAAATATTTACACATTTACAGATACAACTTGACAATTAATGGTGTTTCTCTGCTACCAGAAGAATTCTGCTCTGTTTATACAGAACACAATCACTCTTCCAAGAAGAAACTGAACTCAAATAATCCTCTGTGCTCAAGACTGCACGGACAGTTAAGAAACCAAGGACACCTGGGTCACAAAAGATTGAGGTAAGATGAGTTCTTCACACCCGAAGGTAGAGCAGAGAGACCACTGCTTGCAAAGCATCAGTGCCTGAATTAAATTCTTCAAAGGAACAGGTTCTTAGTCAAGTTCAACTGATGGGATCTGATGTGAAGCATTGTATATTTAAGCACTGCTTAAAGCAGCAACAACTATCTGTTTAACAGAAGTAGCTTTGTGTTTAGAAGAGATGGGTCCAGCCTTATCAGTTGGTTTGAGCATGGATCTTTTCCTTTAGATGCAAAGCTTCAGGTCTTGCATCTACTGTCTCAGCATCCTGAGGAGACTAATTTTAAATCAGGCTAGCACACACACAAATGAACACCTCCATTCACACCATGAATCCTACAGAACGGGGATCACTTCCACACACACAGTGACAGAACCCACGTGCGGCTGTCAAAGATCTGTCACCAACGCCCTGCAAGTCACAACTACAGATGAAGCTCTTGAAAGCCAATATGGAGAGGGAACACAGTGACAACACAATTAGGTTTTTCATCCGCTGAGGTCTAGGGAGAGAAACCATCCCAACCTCTTCCCTTTTTCACTTCAGTAGAGGAAAGGAAGGGAATTTTCTCCCTTTCATCCATTCCTGAAAGCAGCAACAGGCTCTCCCTCTTAGAGTTAGAGCTGCCAAAGGAGACTTGCTAAGAGAACAAAGTCCATCCACACAACAGCCGAGACTGGAGCTCTAGCACAGAGAGAGAAGGCTCAGTAGCAGTAGTCTCTAGCAGGTCTTGACAACAGGTCCTGTCCCCCAACGAGCCAGCTCCTTCCACATGGTTGTGCCAAGATGCAGTGATAACTGGTCTCCTTAGTAAGTGATTCAGCAGCAAGTGGCCTGTTGACATCTCCTTGCAGCAGCCTCTCTCTTGATGAATCAGGGCTTAGTGGCAACAGCTCCAGCCCACAGTGTCCAGGTGGATGTGTCAGGTAGCCAGAGGTACCCCGCAGCATGGCATTGGCCACTTCAGAATTGTTCTGTAACGGGCAGACCAGGCACATTAGTCACCACCCGAGACACAAGCACCCTGCGCTAGCACCGAGGCAAAGCAACAAGCAAGGCAGGCAGATGAAGGATGTGCACATGCCTGAGAACACTCTGACAGATACTCTTGAGCTTCAAGTAAGCTTTGGGCAAAACCCTCCAATTGTCACTGGACAAAGCTAGAAAATACCTATAGCTGACATGCGGCAAAGCAAAACTTCACAGTTTTGCCAGGACTATCTTTTATGGCTTCCTCCTCAGCTTGTGGTGTAACTCCTTTTCAGGAATGGTCCTTGAGTCTGCTGTTACATACACTTGGCCTCAGCAGAGACCAACTTGCCTGCTCAGTAAAATCCACTAGGTCACTCCCAGAAGCAATCCACATATGCCAGGGAGCTTTGGGCCTTAGTTGCTGTGACAGTAGCCAACTTGACTTAGAGGCTATCTGTGGTGCTCACAGAATTCACAGCTTTCTTTTGATCCATAGCTTCTGAGTACCAGAAACTTCCGCAAACTCTCCTTGCAGGAAAGATATGAAAACGCTCAGTACTTTTCTTCTAAGAGGTGAGGATGCTGTGGCACCGTATCCCATGACTGAAGTCTACCACTGTTTCCTGCTCTACATTTGCCTCTGTCCAGATATTCAGGACTTTTCTTCATAGCTACACTTAACTCAGTACAGCTTCCCATCCTCACTTGGCCTTTAACACAGACAGAAATTTAACAGAGCTGTCGAACAACTTGTACAACTCAAGAGGGTTTGAGAATCCAGAAAACCAAGCCAGCTGCTCACATGTAACCTATGTGTTTCAAGACACTCGGAGCATTAAAAGCAAACACCAGCTCTGCAAAAGAACCACACAATTCCCATACAGCCTGGAAGGACTGAAAGGTGTTTGAAGCCAGCATTCATACCTGCTTTCTCCCCATTTACACACCAACATGGCCATTTCTGTTTTCTTGTCGGAGTTTTTTCCTTTCTTCTTTCTCTTCATACTGAGGACACTTTTTCCTGACCCTGTGGAATTATGGCATGTTAGAGATAATTCTGAACCCTGATGCACATCCTGTTCTCACCAGCCGTCCCCATCCTCTGCAGCATTTAGATTCATGTTCTTTGAATCCTGAAGCAACTCCTTGGCGCCAGGGAGTTTCAAGCAAGACAGTTTTTAAGCATTCAGCATCAAGCAGTATCCTCTGATAAATTTGAGGAACCCCTGTACTAGATGTCAACACTTGTGTCTCACAGAGATAGAGCTTCTTGACTTAAACCAGATTAGGGAGCAAGATGAAGAGAGGTTATTTCTGTGACTGAGCAAAGCACCAGGTGATTTTCTGGGTGACAGATCTCCTAGTGGCTTTAGCTTATAGCTGCAGAGACCACACTGTCTTCCTCTTCCCCACAGCAGAGCCCTGCAGGCTTCAAATCTAGTCCCTGTCCCTTGAATACGTAATAAGGAAGCCCCTTACTGATTTCCCCTCAGTTTCTCTAGTGTTTTCCAGTGACTATTCCAAGCAGCTTCTCTGAATGAGGGTACAGATGAGCATGCTCCCACCTTGTGAGACTTCAGAACACAAAGCAAACGCACTTCAGAAACTACCAATAATAATTTGCTCTTAGAGCACTACAGAACTGGTTAGCTCTCCTAGCAGCAAGGAATGAGGCAGTGTTCAGAGAACAAGTGTTCATCCCAGCATTCTTCAAGTTCAGAGTTAAATATGAAGCAACACTGATATGACAAAGGCATACCTTGTTTCCTGAATTGCAGGAAAAGGTACAGCACGTACCCAATTCAGATGATGTGCTTCATCAAGATCTAAAATTAGACTAAACCTTGGAGTTTCCACAATATCCTAAGCCCTACAGTGCTGGAGCTGCAGTGACAGAACTGCAGGACTGTTCCAATGTTCCGTTTGTTACATGGTTTGAAACATGTACCCAGAAAAGCTCTTTGAATTTATTCTCAACAGGACTCCAGATTCTGACAAGCCATCATACTGAACTGCAGCAGAAGGGAAAGAGTGTTCCCTTTATATAAACACCAAGCAGAACTTGGGACCAGCAGCATTTGTCTCCCCATTTGCTTTCCCTCCAAGTGCAAGCATTTAAGCCCAGCAACATCCATGAACAAACAGACTCTGAGAGCATCATTTCCCACCCTCCACCTGTGCGTGCAGATGCTGGGTAACAGCCATGCATGAGTCTATCTCTCACACTGGTGCTTGCAGGTTTCTCCACAAGGATTAGGGAAGGCACTGCTGCCTCAGCATTAATGCTCCTCCTGGGCTTCCTGCTGATGTTCTGCAGCACCCTAACTACCCTAGTAGCAGCAAGAGCAGAAAGGCTCTTGGTTGATAATATAAGGGTCACAGACCTTACTTCTACCCTCCAGACATATCCGAGCTGGGATAAGAACTCATCCTTTGCAGATGCTTTTCACAAAGGTAATTCAGATGGGCCATGCACATTCTGGGGATATCAGGCACAGGCTCGCCCTTAAAGAAGACAGACACCAAAGAGGATAATACTTACTGCACTATCACAATGATAAGTACAGTAATGAAGCTGATGCTCGAGAGCAGGACAGCTACCACTACCAACACAGTCTTTGAGTAGTCTGCCACATCATTCTTCCTTTGAGTCTTCATGAACTGTTCACCACAGCGCTCACCAAAAAAATCCTGATGACACCTGCAAGTAAATATTAACACAAGTTCTTATCAGCTCTTGTGTTGTCTGGAGCCAAGGACACCCACACATACTCAGACCTGACTTAGACATCTTCCGAGTTTCCCATGAATCTCAAGATGCTCACTTCAGAGCATGTTCATGAAATGCAGTCACTGCTCTAGCACAAGGTTTGTCAGCATTTCAACAAGTCGAGATTAGTTTGGGTGTGATGTTCCAGAAAGACACGCCTTTTCATTCTTTTGGTTTGAGTTTATGACCAACTGATGAGTTCAGTGGCTTGTTATGCATCTCAGATTCCATCATCACTTAAGTTACATGGCAGAGAGATTCTCAGCCAAAATATGGCAGGAGATGGATCTATACCAAGTTGACACTGATTTTTCCTCTGAGCCCTCACATGCCACTGGCTCATGGCAATGACACCTAACTCACAAGGTACAAGTAACTTACTTGCAGGTCACCATCTGGAGATGTTCTAGGTATACGCATTCTCCATGGATGCAAAAGTTTTTGTATTCCATTTCACAGGGAGTCCCTTTCTTCTTGTTTTTCCCTTTATTTTTCTTCCTTCTTGATTTGCCAGCATTCTTCTCTCCCCCCCTCTTTGCTGGCTTGGGTTTAACCACAGGTTCAACTGAAAAAAGGACACGATGACTTGGTATCAAAGTGCTAGAAAGCACTGAGAAAATGGAATTAAAGAATTTGGTGAGAGCAAGGAGAACCATCACCGCAGGACAATCTGCGACCAGGAAGCACAAGATGCAAGTGAGAATGCTGCTGGGTACCTCACACCCAGCACAAAGGCACCAAGCTCAGCAGCTCATTAAAGCACAACTCTGCTACCCTTAAGTCCTGTGCCGTGCAGACCAGAGGCAGCAGGAGCAGATGAGCCAAGAGCCACCCAAGATGAAGAGCAGCAGAGACGCCGGACTGCAGCATTTCACAGCATAAGATACTCAAGTGCAGCAGAACAACTTCAAGCAAAGGCCTGTAAAGAACAGGGAGTTAGTTCATGCTGAGCCAAGCCATCCTCTAGTTTTATATGGACTCAGATACAAGGCTAACAGCTCCATGTCTCTAAACTCCCCATTTGCATCAGTGATGAAAGGCACTGTAACTCACTAGATAGTCCTGGGCACTTGCCGAGGCAAAGCAGCTTGCTATCCCGGTTGGCATACTTGTTTCTCCTAGACAACCTGCAGAGCTGTCTTCAGAAGCAGAGAGCTCCCTTCCAGTTCTCCAACTTTGTGAGAGATGCTGTGCGCAGGGAAGGCGTGAAGAAGGCAGGAGTCTGTGACAGTCAGACCATTTATTCTGCCGCTTACTGCTGCCCCTCATTATCTCAATTAAAACAAACCTCTAGAAGAGTGTGGTTTAAAAATCCTGGTGACTTAGTAGCCCTTGGATTTAAGCAAGGGCAATCACGTTGCTTTCACTGAGGAGAACAAACCAGCCACTGACTAAGGGTCAGAAGCTCCAGAGCTGCCCCATGCAGCAATCAAAGTTCAATAGCGCTAGTTTGGACTAGTGCGACACACTGTCTTTGCAAGAACCTGCTCCCTGCACTGCTAGCCCTAGCATCGGCCCCGGCAGTGCAACACTGCTGCTCAGGAGTAACAGTTACCCCAGAGATTTAAATAGGCCCTAACGAACACCAGAGCTACTCACAACAAGCTTCAATTTTGCTCTTGTGCTCTGAAGACCTAATGAAAATCATTTCTGGATGATTAATATTTTACCCACAGCTCTATGCATAGAGCAATCACCACAATAGGGCACAACTGGATCTAACTACTTCCTAACCCTGTATTTCTGGTGCCAAGAGCCCGTACAAAGAAACAAGGTGTAGTTCACTGTTGTCTAGACAGCTGATCATTTTCACTTCCAGAGCAACAAGCCTGGCTTGAAGTTACTTAAAAGCAAAAATGCCTTCAGCAACCAGAAGTCTGATTAAAATGGTATGAGCTATATTAATATGTAAACGAGGTTCACAGTTCCTGCAGCAAGGTTTCCTGTGCCTGGAAGTGTCAGCTCACTCCTGACAGTCAAAGGCCCCTGTTCCATCCCGTCTGACTTGATCTTTGGGTTCGCGCTTTCATAATTGAGGCCGCTTCCCTTCCTCCCTCTCCCAGGCTCTGCTTGTCAGCTTGATCTCTGTGTCCCTGTCTGCAGGCTGCATGGCCAGGGAAGCCATCCACAGCTGAATCATAGCAGCTTCAAGGTTTATCCACAGATAAACCTCATGCCAAGCAGAAGAGCTGGTCTACAAACCAACCACCTTAGGTAACAAGTCCGGTTTCTGTGCAGTCACCTAGCCAGTAGTTTTACAGGCTAAACTGCTCGATAACACCGACAGGCACATTTCCCCCACACATCTTCACGGAGAACTTAAGCACAAGTCCACGAATCCCCTCAAGTGACCACACAGAGCATGGTCCCACTTCGTTTGAGAGGTCCTTCCGTCACATTCAACTCTCAGGATGCTTCTGCAGGAAAATCAGTAGTCAGATCCACCTGGGAGGCAACAGGGCCAGCCTACTCACACCTACTGAGACTGAAATCACTTGCAGATACCTGGCTTGTACTGCAACTACACTCAGCCCAGAACCAACAAAATACTCCCATTCCCACAGTAAGGCAGACTGCTCAGATCTCCTCATAGCTCAGCAAGTAGGCAAATTACAATAAATACACACAACAGCTATTGACAGCGAAACATTGCCCTAAAGATGCTTAACAAACTTTCCTGTGGCCACTTAAGGGATTTAAGTCTGCTTTCCCAAGAAAATTTCAGTTGACTCCAACCCAAATAAGCCACCATCAGAAACCACTCAGAAAATTCTTGGAGCAAGACAGACAACTTGATGTAAAAGAAACCTCTAGGGCCAAACAGCACCTATAAACTCCACGGATGCTTCTACACTAAGCAGTGGTCGCTAACTGACCACAGCCCTCCCGTGAGGTTTATCAGCAGATAAAGCTACACATAGCAAGCTACCAGCTAGCCTGTAGCTTCCACGCACCCTGGGCACAATCACGCCCGGTTTCCACCCCTGACAGCTATTTCCAAAGCAGCAGCTTCAAGCACAAGCACGTTTTTGCTCCATACCCCACGAGCTAAGCATAGCAGCGTTTACAAGAAAGAAAAGGCATAAGTCGGGACTCGCAAGTTGCGAGATGCCAGCCCCAGCGCCGCCGACTCACCTCGGATCAAGTCGTCCACGATGTACTGGTGGACGGGCGGCGCCTCCTCGTACTCCTCCTCATCCTCCTCATAGTCAGGGCCCGGCACGGGCTCGCCCTCGCGGCTCCCGGGCTCCCGCTCCTCGTGCCTCTGCGCCTCCGTGGCGTTGGGCGAGGACCCGGCGGCCGCACAGTTCGCTTTGAGGGAGGGGAAACGGCGCCGTGAGCCGGGCACAGAAGGAAAGGGTAGCCGCTGGCCTCCTCACTCGCCGCGGGCTGCCTCCCTCCCTCACTCGCCGCGGGCTCTGCCTCAGTCCCCTCAGAGCTTTCCCGCCAACGGCCGCCGCGCGCGAGCCCCCCCTCAGGCGCGAGGCCCCCCCCTCAGGCGCGAGGCCCCCCCCTCAGGCGCGAGCGCGGGCTCCCCCGAGCCCCGACGTCCCGCGTCCCATCCCGTCCTGTCCCGCACGCACCTGCCAGCACGGCCAGCACGGCCAGCGCGGCCATCAGCATCACTGCCCGCATCGTCCGTCCCGGGGCGGGTGGCGACAAGAGACACTGAGAGAACGAACGGGGGAAGGAGTCGCCGTACCGCAACAGGTGCCGGCGGCGCGCAGTGCTCCATAGAGAGCCGCCCGCCGCCGCCGCCCACTTTATGGGCGGCTGGAGCTGGGGGCGCGGACGTGGAACAGCGTCAGCGGGGCGGAGCGCAGCGGGGCGGGATCGTGGGATCCCAGAATCACCGCATGACGGAGTCCCGGAATGATAGAAACACAGAATCTCACAATGTTTTTTTTTGTTGTTGCAAGGGACATTGAATACCACCCTGCCATGGGCAGGGAC
>VZTT01008105.1:547-10947 GCA_013400855.1 Buphagus erythrorhynchus | reverse complement strand
GACAGAAAAATCACACCAGCAACTTATTACACAAGATGTTTTAACAGGGAACACATTTTCCAAAACAGGAATCAAATGTCCTCCCCCTCAGCTCTTCTCTAGGCGCAATGGAAAATCCTGTCAGTCTAAGATTTCCTTCCCTAGTTTGTGAGGCTTGAAAAGTTTTAGTTATTTGCAAGTTTGAGAAGCTGCCTAAATCACACATTCAACAATCATTATCTGGGTGTCTAGTCTGGGGGAGCTGAAGGCTACTGGAACTAACTGATGACAACAACAAACTCAAAATTAAAGCAGAGCAAACCCAAGCACATAAAGATAATACTTACAAAAAAGTTGTTAGAGAACTTGTTGCTTGCAGAAACAGAAATAAATGATTTTCGGAACAGATTCAGAGGGATGTTAACTTTACAGGTAGGACAACCCCATCAATCAGCTAAGACAAAACTTGAACTACTACAATGAAAAACTAGCAATTAAAGTATTAATGTGTTTTATAGGTGATTAACACTTGAAAAAGTCTTAAAAAATCTGTTTATGAAAATTATTTTGAAAACACTTCAAAATAGTTATATTTCACAACTACACTTTTAAGCTGAACTAAAATTTGCAAACAAAGATAGAAAATAAAAAAAAAAATGGACTGCAAGCATATTTCTAGGGACAGTTTTAAGTAAAATCTATAAAAGGAAGAACTAATTATTGAGGAAATGCAATTCCCACTGTAAGGTCAGGAAAGAGATTATGTTTTTCTCAATTTGAATGAAGAGATTACGTTCATTGTTTCAAGGGACAGCTACATGACTGTGAGGTCTCATATGGGAAAATGATTTCCCAATTTCTATTGCACAAACATATTAGTCTGTCTTATTTGAAACAACAAACAAAATAATCTTATTAAAACCAAGGCAGACTTTTTGCTACGAATTGTCTGTTTCATCCTGTTAAGTATTTGCACATTTTGCTGGTTTAATAGCATCTATACATTTTCTTATGACTATATTAGTTCTAATAGACCCCACAGGAGTCAGGATGGCTACTTGTAAAAACTGAAACCAACAGCTTCTCCTCCAGACCACAGAAGTGCCAAAAAGCTCTTGAACTCAGTGAGACTCTTCCCTTTGTTCTCTCCTCTTCCCCTCCAAGGATGGGTTTTTCTTTGTTACAGCAGCTACTCACAAAACTTTGAGATGTTTGTCAATTCTAACACAAATGAGTTCCAGCAACTGCAGCTCAAATGAAATTTTGTGTAAAGACACAATTTATGTTCTTTTGTTTATAGCACCACTACCCTTTGGATTTTTGGAGAAGGCTGCAACAGCCAAAGCTTTTCTTTGTCAGTCTTGCTTATCAACTTTTGCTTCTTCAAAAGCAAGAAGTAAAGACACCCATGTCACGTTAAAATTCACAACCCAAAATATTTAGATTAAACTAATGAAGTGTTTAACTACCTTTGCAAGGAGGGAGGGAAGTAGATGGAGCTGAACTCAGAAAAGACAGGACAACTAGCCTGGGCAGTACCACACTGCTGTAGCTGTTTGCTTCAGCATGTGGGAAGAGCATCTACAAGTAGTCCCGACATCCTAGAAAATATATCCTGACTTTACAAAAAACTTCTTCTCTGTAACTCCAAATATTACAGAGAAGAAGTTTTTTGTAAAGTCAGGATATNATTGATGATCACTAAGCCTTTCTATCTTAGACAATTCTTAATTTCTGAAATGATGTGAATTAATGACAGAGATCACTAACCTATCTGCAGCCCCATGGGGAAATGAACAAGAGGATGATGCCACAGCACACAGCAATCTTCCTCAAATGCTCTGTCACCAGAGAGTGAAATTCTTTTTTGGTGTTGAGGGAAAGAAAAAAATGTCAAAACCTCAAGTGAAATAGTTTTCATACTTAGTTCATTATCCTTTTTAACTCTTTTCACTATTAAATACTTTAAAGAAATATTAATGAGAGTCAGAGATGATTATCTCTAGATTAAGGAGTTTATACTTAACCTTATCAGTGACTGGATGGTCACTAATGTTTTAATGTGGAAGGTGACAATCGTGGTGTGCTGACTCAAATTAACAGTACTGGCTTTGGCACCTTGTACTGAGGAGCTGCGCATGCACTACTATTCAGCTGAGTGTCCAAAGATTTTTGGCTATCACCTCTCATGCAAAGCATGCTCCTCTAGCTTCTGCCCTCTTCTATGCTGCAAATCATTGTTTAGAGACTCCCACTTGGCCTGCAAAGTAGTTCAAGTCTCTGAAGTGTTGGCCATTAGTAACTGTTGTCCATCACTTCAGTTTTTATTGCTGCAGCTGGAGCAGATATAGAAGAACACAACAGACTGAGAGCATTAACAATTTGTGTGTTTCTGTGCCTCTTATGCGTTCTGTAAGATGATGATATTAGTTCTGAGCCAGTGGTTGGTTAATCTGGACACCAGTGTGTCAAATGTACACTTAGCAAAAGGAATTTTCCATTTCAAACAAGTGTTGAATCCAATTCCATGTGGTGCATTTGAATTTCCTGCTCTTAAATGTGTGTGCTACCTGGAGTCCTTCCGTTAGTCTTGATAATTTCCAAATTATGGTACACTAAGCCTCAGTACTACATGGATCTCCAGGATAACCCACTTGATCTTTCCCTGGGCTACCAAAGGCCTCCAATGCTACCATGAATTAACATATAATAGAATATTTCAGCCGGAAGGAATCATCTGATCCAACTACTTGATCACTTTAGGGCTGACCAAAAGTTAAAGCATCTTATTAATGGCATGAACTGCCTTCCAACTATTGACACTTCATTGATAATTCCCACAGTTCATTCCTCAATAACCCCTTATCAGGGACACTGACAAGCAATTCCTCAGTCTCTAACCACAAATTAAAAAATTAAATATCCTATTAGACAAATAATTATCTTCTCTAAAGACATTGTCTTGCTTATGGTTCAGCTCTTTTGAAGATATTTCAGATGGCTTTCAAAAGACCAAGATAATGTTTCACTCGTCTTCCTAGGAATTCATTTCTTACAATTAATGAAGTATATTTATCAACTTCTTATTCTCTTACTGAGATTCTTCAGCACTTCAACTAATTCGAAGATTCTTCACAACTCCAGCCAAGCTGATCTGTTTGTCTTAACGCTCTCAACAACTCTTTCAACTCGCTTGTATGTATCACCCAGTGTCAGTTAAAAAGTATCAGCTATCTTCTGGTATGAAAGTAGATACAAGGTTTTTCCATATTCTGTATTTACTTGAAATCATCAGTTAAGGCCAGGCTGGATGGGACTTTGAGCAACCTGATCTAGGGGAATGTGTCCCTGCCCATGGCAGGGTGGGGACTCAGAACTGGATGATCTTTAAGGTCCCTTCCAACCCAAACCATTCAGTGATTCTTTGAACACCAGACATTACAAGATGTTTATCTACTATATTTGCTTCTATCAGTTTTCTTTCCATTTTTTCTTTGAATGCATAAAAAATTCTATTTTTACTATATTAACCTACACAGTCTGTGTAATAAAACACAGAACATAATCTCAGCTAAACTCCTTCCACTGTTTGCATAAATACAGATTTTAGAAAACTCATTTCTTTAGTACGTCTAACTCTATACTTTTCTGTTCTTAAAAAAACAAAACAACAACAAAAACAACCAACCTCCCCTAAAAAAACCGAACTCCCCCCAAAAAAACCAAAAACTTACAACAACTCCAACAAAGCAGTAAACCTCCATCTTAACTAAATCCTAAAGAACACTGATACCCAGAACCCAAATCAAAGAATTAAAATGGAGAAGTGTCCTGATCTGTCCTTGATTTCTGCTGGTTTATATTGCTATGAAAGAATGAGAGCAAATGAGTCAAAAAATGGCACAACAGTAAGATGATGATTACAGTAAGCTCAAAACTACTATTCTCACATGGATAATGCACAGCAAAGAGCAGTTTCCCCTCCACAAAATCTTCATAATGCACAGAACCACTTCAAAAGCACTTCAAAAATTAAGAGTAGTTCCTCTGTGTCCCTCGTTCAATTTACCAGAAAATACACGAAGTCCATGACATTCACCTGGGAGAGGAATCCAGAAGTATTTGGATGGTCCCAACTGAACTAAACAAAGCTGCTGATAAAGGCACGGCTCTGACCACTGGGGATGGAAAGCAGGTGGCAGAAGGGAGATGCAACTCTTATTCAGCATTTACTGATCTGTGAATAATCTTAACTACACAACATATCAGTCTTGAGAAATGCTAGTGAAAATCATCACCACTACCTGTGCAACTTCCAATAGCGAGGAAAAACTCATTTTCATTCTTAAGAAGTGCATTCAAATGGACAAATAAAATATTGTAGCATTTTAGATTTACAAAACTGCTTTATGGCTTCTGTACAAGTAATAAAGAATGTGATACAGCATGAAGCAGGATGTCAGGTAAAAGGTTTTCTATCTTGCTATGTAGGTCAATATAAGAGGATGAAAACAGTAAAAGGGAAAGCCAGAAACAAAATGCCAAAAGAAATTAAAGAATGAGAAAGAACAGGTCAAGAAAGACGAAGACACAACAGGCACTCCTGCTTGTAAGGTCACCAAGTTTTGTTTACTTACATTTGCTCCTATACTTACTACTTTGTTTTGAGTCCCTATGTCCTTAGGCTTGGGAAGGCGCAAAAAGTTCCTTGTGGACCTAAACTGTGGCACACTACCAGAATCCTGGGGGAGAAAGTAATTCCTACCTTCAAATCCAAACAGAAGTTTTTAAAAGAAACTTGGGAAGCTGTATCAAACATTTGAGGGCAAAAGGCTTAAAACTGGATTTTTTTGTCTTCTAGGTTACCATATGCAAAAGGAGAGTTACATTTTAATCTACACTTAATTCTACTTCTATTTCACCTGAATAAAATATTCTTATCTCTAAGTGTAACAGACTAAGACTCAGAACTAAATGCATATTACTTCTCATAAAGCCTACCAGGAGAGAGTGCCTTTTCAAACTGAACCAATTGCTTTGCATAAATTCAAACCTAATTATTTTATCATATTCTGATAAAAAATAGGCACTCAGAGAAATATTATATGCTTAGGCAAGTTAAACAAATGGTTCCAACTGAACATTCCGAAATGATTTTATGCAGTTTCATGTATAACTGCTTTAACAAAATTAATGGCAAGTTTTAGGTTGTATTATGACAGCCTTGAAAAATCAGCTTAATTCACACATATTGTTCTTAAAGATGTGGATTTGACACATAACACAGCAACTGTTCCAATGAAAAGCAAATCACTGACTACTGTATGGCCTATATGAACACCATCTCCTGTGGGGCAGCAGTGTTTGCCAGACTCACAGCTGCCCTCCAGCCTGCTGCTGGAAGAAATTCCAATTGTGGCATGGAGAACATCCACTGAGGGGTACCTGGATACTGGAAGCACCTGACACCACAGTTACACAGATGGTGTGAGGAGTGTTTCCACTTGAACTGGGCCCTGATGTAAGTGCAGCTACTGCCCCAGCAGGGGCAATCCCTACTCCAACCCCACTGGCTTCTGGACCAATGTTCACATGCACCATGTCTCTGATCTCCAGCCAGGACACTTCATCCACGCCTAGGAGGACACAAGAAATGCTCACTCCACATAGAAATCTTAAAGGAAAAACTCTTGATAACATAAAAGGCTCTCCTACATATCTTTAAATATACAGCTCTTATAATTAAGACTGGGAAAAAAAAAAAAACAACTAAGTCCAAGCAATACAAGAACAATATTTATAGGGAAATATGTTTACTGATTTAAACTTTAAATCTTAAACAATATATTAAAACAAAACAATATATTAAAATGGTAGAGCTGCATACATTATAAATGCTTGCCCACATATTTCCTTGCTAAAAAAATCAAAATACAATTTTCAATCACAAAGGCAGCAGTTTCTTTTACATTTTTACTCAGCATGATGTGTAAAACCATTAATTCTGTTATACTGCTACATCTGATTCTATAATTAGTAGACTCTGTAACAAAGCAGCATAGAAAACTAACTTCTCTATCTGAACTACATCTCACTCTTACATCCTAGCCTCAGTTGCTCTTTCAAATGTGTTAAGCCACATAACATTCTAACATAGTAATTCACATTAACGTCTCTAACCCACACAGCAGTATATGTGGGGGTCTTCACAAAATAAAGATTTCAGACTCAGATTAAAATTAAACTAATCAGCTCACTTGTGAAACATTTTAGACTTGGCTTAAAACAGTTATAAATGACAACAGCAAAACACTCTGGTATCGAAAAAATCCTCTCAGGAAAAAACACCTGTCCCTGCCTGAACACCCACACTTAATGATCTCCACACATTCCTAATCCACCAAAACTGATGTATTATCAGCCTTTTAGTATGTGAATGGAAATAGATAAAACCCAAAATACCACCTACAATCTAAAATAAGTACTTTTTAAGAGAGAAAAAAATATTCAAGTCCAACAAATGTCTTATTTTTCACACTAAAGGAAAGTGGTAATCCAATTAAAATCTAACATATGTGGATAGATATTAAACCAGACTACAACACTTAGATCTCAAATATAGACAAAATAAACCAGCCCTTTAATCCCTCTACACAATTCCACCTTATACACTGAGTCTTACAGACTACCAAATGTCACATCTTTAAGGAAAAATATAATATATAGACAGTTATATGGTAGGAGTATTTTTTATAATCTTGAACAATCTTGGTTTTGTGAGTAATGCAAGACCTAAAGCTACTTTGTCTTATCAGTACTGTTACAGTAGGTATTTGCTTATTGTCAAAATACTTTAGTATCATGAGTTCTGCAACTTCTTCAGACTACATGATTAACTCATCACTGTACCATGACATGGTACCATGTACCACTGTACCAACTAAAATTGAAACAATATATATCACAGAGGAGACAAACAGAATATATTTGAAAAATATGAGTCAAGCCAGACTCCTTATCTTTAGATCAACTACACAGTGCAGAGTTACAGAACTTAATGCAGCTTTTAAAAACTCACTTCCCCTTTGAAGAGATTTATGATCTAATTCTACATGAAACTTCATATCAGCCATGCAAAATGACTATATGACTAGTTCAATCCATCACTCAAAACTCTTCCTAAAAAAACATGGATGAAATTTAAGAGCAAAGATATGAACGTATAGGTCTGACTTGACTCCACTTATGTCCATTAGGATTTACACAGTGGAAGCATTAAATGGAAAGACAGACAACCAGACCTATTACTTGTAACTGAGATTTTTGCCAATACCTTAATGAAGCAAATTAAGAATAATCACAACTACAAAACATACACCAGATGACTTAGTCCAAGGTACACAAATATTTGTTGTCAAAAAATAAGTCTGCCTAGAAAGGCTGCAGATGTGTTTTTAGCATAGCCTGCAGAGGACAGCAGATCATATCACCACTCGAGTTTAGCACTAATGGATGCATATACAGACAAAAAAAGTCAAATGTGCATTATTACTGAGATGTGTTTGCTATGGAGCTTTGCATTTCCTTCTTAACTCCTAAGATGGTTGTCATAACCTCCTCAGATGTATTTCTTCTACATACGTACAACTGCTCTTAAATAATCATGTTTAGAAAAAGTATCTTTTAAGTAATAATAAAATATAATCTTTAGAGATAAGTGGTCTTTATTTGTAAGCAAAACATGGCAAACATTTCACGTATCAACTCTTGCCTACTATTCTAAAAGCCACAGCAGGTACTCTGAGTGAGATCCAAACTAAATCTTGCTGTAAAGTTTCAGCATGCAAGTCATTGCATAAATTTTATACAACTTGTTTGGAATGACACTGGAGCAGCGAGAATCGAATCCTTTACATGTTTTGATGTAATTTAAAATGTTTTTCCACTACATGACTGTGAAGTGCCTCCAACTTCTTTACTAGCAACACTACACAATTGGTATTATCTATTACAGGAGCTTTTAAAGGAAAGATTTCTTTCCTCATTGCCAAGACAAAGGCCTGGGCACTTGCTTATGTAGAATAAGCAAGACAACACTTATGTTATGGGTGAGGATATCCCAATTAAATGAGGCAAACATTTTCACCTAAATTACTTGAAGAGAAAGAAGATTGGTAACTCTCTTACATACCTTCACTTTTGATACACACAATGAAAAGCATTTATGCATTTTGTCTACTCTCTTGTTTCCTCTGTAGAGTTTCTATCAAACTTTTAAAAAAGAAAATAAAATGTATTAATGCTCATTTTACAGGAGATTCTCAACACAGAATTTAACATTACTGCCTTTTTAGTGCAGTAGACAGTTAATTTTCATATAATTCCACATAAAAAAAAAGGCAGTAAGACCCAAGCAAGAATTCAAACCCTCTACTGGCTTACTTGCCTCTGTGTATAAAAATATGTTCTAATAATTTTGGAAACCACTGTGCAACGAAAAAGATGAAATTACCAAGGACAGTGCTTCTACACATGCTGATTATTCTGTGCACACTCAAATAACACTAAATCAAGGAGAGGGGGCAATATCTAAAAATGAATTAGAAAATGCTGTTTAAAAATCAGATATAGTTCACAGTATTCAGCAAGCTGATGTTCTGTTAACACACTTGCCCTAAACATCTGCAACATCTGGCCCACTGAGAACACTGCAGAGAAATACCCAAGGAAAACAGCTACATAAAGCCTTCAGTGTACTCCACAATCCAGTGTGAGATTTAATATAAACTGTCATAACAGTTTAAGAGGCACCTTTTCATAAAAAGACAGGCAAGCCCATCCCTTCCAGCCAATTGCCTCAGTGCTGTGCCAACATCCCTAACACAGAAGAAAAAGATTCAGTACTACAGGAAAAAATTAAAACCAAACCATTCTTATTAATGTAGAAAAATAGTATTCAAATTACATGGACTTTCCTATGCACAACATCCACACAATAAACTGCAGAATGTACATTATCAAGCAGTTTCTCACATGCATTTGCCTACTAACCATTCTCCTGGGCCAAATTCCAAATTTTCAACTCTGAACACTTCAGAAAACAGTCAGGTGATTTGGTGTCATTTCCACACATATAACCCAAACTACACCACCACTAAATTAGCATTTCCCTTTTTATTCGAGTTTCCTTCTCCCACTTCCCTAGCATATTTATATTCGCGTTGACACAGAGTTGTTGAGCAAAGTAGGCAACATTTCCCTCAGCTTCTCGACAAAATTGCGCGTCTTGTTAACATCTGGTTTTAAACCTAGACGCGACTAAATATAACAAAATCTACGCTTTATGTGAAAAAATGGTAACATGGCACAGTAATTATATTTCGAATACATTCATATCCCACATACCTGAAGAGCTACACATCAGCTCACTGAAACTATGAAGGCCTGATCTCTCAGTGGAGATGGAACAAAGAGAAAGTAAAATAAACTTCATTTTTGTTAACATGTAGCATATAAGTGAGTATTAGGTGAATTAAGAGTTTTACCGATTCTCATTGCTCATACACACCTAACTGCTCAGAAAAAAGCATCCCGAAATCAGGTGATAAGAACCTCTTTATCACATCTCAAACACGCTGCATATTTTGGTATTAAGCCATCTTGCTACAAACTGTAAACCAGAAGAATATGAACCCTCCCAAAAATATTAATTTTCTCTCAAGGAAATAAGAGTCACGAAAGTAAACAATGCCAAAACAAAAAAAAACAAAAATCTTTGCACAATAACTGCCCCGGAGATGAACCCCAAACTGTTCGCTGTATGCACGATCCACTCAGGACAGGAGGCATTTTCCTCAACTTTTTGTTATTGTGGTCTGCACAGGCACGTTTGAAGCAGAATCAAACCCTATCGCTTCATTGTGTGCTAACAGCTACCAAAGGCATTTGGCCTTCTCGTTGCACGCTCAGGAAGCGGTTATTATCTTTAAGAGCACTAAAAAAATAACACAAGTTTTTCGTACGTTCGAACAAAGCCCGTGTGATCCCAGCCACGCAATGGCCCGTGGGGTCCGAGCACCGCCCCCGTCTCCGCTTTCCCCGAGCCAGAGCCCATTATAGCCCCAGCCCTGCGTCCGCCCCCGCCTGCCCCGGGCCCCCGACACTTTCCCGGGCACCAACCCGGCCCCGCACATCCCGGCGGGCCGGGGTCGGCTCCCCCCGAGCCCCTCCGAGCGCACAATGCCGCCCCTCCCTCGCTCGCTCCCCCGGCGCCGCCGCCCCTCACGGCGCTCGCTCCGTCCCCACCTCGGCGCCGCTCCCGGGCGGACACAAAGGCGGCGAGGCCGCCGCGCAGGCCCCGCGCCGCCCGGTGACCTGCCACAACATGGCCCCCTCCTTCTCCCTCCTCCTCCTCCTCCTCC
>VZTT01008097.1:2738-18551 GCA_013400855.1 Buphagus erythrorhynchus | reverse complement strand
CCGGTGGGGGTCCCGCCGGGCCGGGGCCGGGGCTGTGGCCGGTGGGGGTGCAGGCCGGGCCGGCGCCTTGCCCGGAGCCCCGCCGGGCCCCCGAGTGTGTGCTGGGGCCGCGAGTCTGGGGAAAGCCTGGAGCTTTCCTGGAGCTCCCGGTGTGCTGCCGGCGGCCGCCCCTGGCATGGAGAAGCTGGAGAAGGAGGCAGATGGCATCGCCGCCGCTTCTCTATCATGTTCTGCGCTCTTAAACGAAATGCAGCGTTTAGGCAGTTACTGCTCGCTTTCTGGAGCTTTAATATCTCGGCTTTTAACCTTGAGAGCCGAATAGCAACATCTAAACAAATGGTAACTTTGCATTTTCCGGATCTGGTGGTGTTTGTCTAGGCACAATACCAGGGAAGTTGATACATCCGTTTCTGAGAAATTTTTCAGTTGTTGTAAATGGCCTGTGTTGGCAACTATACTGGCCTCATTTCCATTGCTCTCATGGGGGAGAAGGAAAGTTTTCCCTGTGTGGGGTGCTCATCAGCCTGGTGTAGCCCGTGGGAAGCTGCTCTGGCTGGATCTAGGAGATGGCTGCTTCTGGCCCTGTATCTTCTCTCTGGTGTTGTTTAAAATATGTGTGTGGCTTGTTTCCTTCAGAGCAAAGTGATCACTCAAGCCTTGGAGACAGGCTTGTCCTACATCATAAAGGAGAACTGGTGTAATTACGACTTATTTTAGTGGTAGCTGTGACTGGCTTACTCAGCTGCTTTAACATCTAGAACAAATATATTGCATTTTTGTGCGTGAATGTGTCCTGGGAGCTGCAGTTCTCCTGTCTGGGCTGTTTTCTGCATTGAGGAATGCTTGCATCAGGTGCTGTCTGACTCAGGTGATCACAGGGCCATGGAGCAGTTAATGAAGTGTCCTGGTTTGAATTTAGTTTGTATCAGCAAAACTGGGTTTCTTGCATAGTGAATTAATTTGAGGTGATTCCTGGGATCCATAGTGAAGTTCCACCTCTGGGCTGCTTCATGTGACAGAGATCAGAGATGATGGCAGATAACACAGCTGAGCTGGCACTGTTCTTCAGGCTCTTGTGCAGTGAGTGCAGATGCCTTCCAGAACTTCCGTGTCTCTAGTTGCTGGGAGCCAAGTACTTTGATACTGGTGTTAAGTTTGTGAAACTTTTAAAGCCTGTGAAGACACTTGAAGACAACACTGGAAACTGGGATAGATGGTAAGAAGTTCATTGTGTTGAGCTATAACTTAAAGTTTTCAGAACTATGTATGAATGAAACTGGTTGAGAACTCCCTCGGTGCTGCCCAGAACTGGGGCACAGCAGGAGCAGCACAGGCACAGTTTATGGAAGTGGTCTGTTCATGTCTGTTCTGTTTATTAAAAATCCTACAAAGTACATAATCCCACTGTAGATTTAAGAGTTCTTTGAATCCTGCAGTTTGTGAAGCTTCAGGCAATAATATTAGAGAGTGTTGTGTTTTGAGCAGCCAGAAAATTTAAGTGCTGCTTGGTCTTAGTAATTTTGCCCCTCACCCTAGACATAAGTCAATGTAGTGTAAGGACATCTGAACTGACTTGATCAGGGCAGGGGTGATGTCTGTTTCTTAGGCATGCCTGTGTTTATTCAAACTAAGGAAATGGGATTTATTTGTGACTTCTGTTGGAATCCCTGCCGTTTGCCACTGTCACAGCAGTTCAGAGGATCACTGGCTTCAATCCTGAGTTGCATTTGGTCTGTGAAACTTTGATTCTGTTTCCCCTCTCTGTTCACTTGCTAATTTTTTGTAAGTTGGGATTTTGTCTGTGTAGGCACTTGAAGTAAGGAGCAGGTATATGCAGATGGCTGTGAGAAGGAACTATGTGGTGTACTATGTGGAGAAAACCCCATATGGGAATTTGTCTCTGAGAGCAGGACAGGAATTTATAATTTTTTTTCACACAGGAAAAGTGTCTAGGTTTGTTGTGTTTGTGCTGGGGGCTGCGGTTCCTTCAGTAAAAAACCTGCAACTTTGTAGTTTGTCAGCACTAAATGGTATCAGAAAGTTCAGACTAGGCCAATGTGCTGAGCAGAGAAAAAACAAAAAGAAAACTTGGAAACACGTGCCTCAGAAAGCTAGAACACAACCAGCTGGGTTATCAGGCTGGTTCATTTATGTCATGATTTGTTAAAGCAAATGTGACCTAAGGTTCCTGCTGAGTGCTTGTTGAAGCCCTTGGTGAGCAAAATAGTTCAGGCTTAGGCCTCCTCCTCCTCAGGTTGTGGAGTGTGACATGTTCTGAGCGGGTGCTGGGTGTGCAGAAGCCTGGCTTGCCCTGCCTGCCTGGGGTGGCCCTGCTCAAGGCCACCTGGGTTTAATGCTGATTTAAAACCAATCTCCTGTATCCAGGAATTGTCTTGGTGTGTTCAGTTCAGTGTGGTTGGGCTGCAGACA
The DNA here is from genome assembly GCA_013400855.1 of Buphagus erythrorhynchus. Classification (NCBI taxonomy): domain Eukaryota; kingdom Metazoa; phylum Chordata; class Aves; order Passeriformes; family Sturnidae; genus Buphagus; species Buphagus erythrorhynchus. The sequence goes on along the minus strand of VZTT01008097.1, from coordinate 16,121 downwards.
CTCTGTCTTTGTAGACACAAGAGATCCTTTATGGAGGTTCAGATGTCTTTTCCTTCACAAAAAGAGTGATTTGGGGGAGTGGGCTGGTTCCTTCCTAGAAACTGTTACATCTGATCAAGGCATGATCCTAGGCTTGTTTCACATGAGATCATAAAAACCTCTTCAGGGTCTTGCAGAGCATCTTCATGGAAATGAGTCAGGCACTTGTGCTTGATCCCGAGGCTGTGCACTGTGCCATGCAGGCAGCTCTCCTGCTGTCCCAGCAGCCTGGGCAGCTCCAGGAGGAAGCAGACGTGGAACCAGTTGGACATGTTGTGATTTCTGTACATTACAGCAGCATGATTCCTCTGCTGCTTCCTTAGACAGTGGTGTGAAGCCCTCTGGCAGAACTCTTTTGAAGATCATTTCAGCACAGTGTGTGCAACTAAAGACCCAGTTCAGCATTTGAAAGCTTCAGTGGCCCCCATAAATGTGCAGGCTTTGGGGATGTTGTGCTTCAGACACCCATATGAGCAGTTTGATGCCTTTAGCAGAGCCTGTATGAAACAGGTATGTTGAAAATGGGAAGAATGTCACAAGAACAGCATGGGTAGGAGAATGAGAAGTGCAAGGAAAGGTTGTGTTGTGGGGAGAGGGAAACCACCAGACATCAGGTGGTAGCTGGGCAAGAAGTTGGAGAACTGCTCCTTGGTGAAGTGCTGGTTCTTTCCTGAGTGAGGGTGTTCATGGTGGTGAAGTACAGCTCTGTGAGAACATTCTTCCATTACTGGATAAGAAACATTGGAGAAAGTGTCTAAAATGGTTGTATTTAATACATACCATGGTGTGACAGTCCAGGCAGATGTGTGTAACAAACTGACCAACAGCTGGGATGTCAGCTTGTGTCTGAAGTGAAACAATGTGTTGGAAAAAATCCCACAGATCTGCAGATGATGAATAGGTTAAAAGTGAGTATGGGGTTAGTGCCTTCTTCACAGCCAGACAAGGTGAATTAAGCTGCTTTGCTGGCTAAAGAGCTCATTAACAGCTTTTAATCACCTGGTGTCTGAAGTTCAGTTTCTCTGTCTGGCGTGGGAGAAGGATGAGACCTTTGCCATTTCACAGTGTTCAGAGCTGATGCAGGTCTTACTGTGTCACCAGCCCCTTCTAGGTTTCCTCCTCATCCAGAGTGTTCTTGTCAAGAGAGTTGTTTGCAAATATTGCCTTGAATAAATCTGGGAATTCATGTGTCTCACAAGTGGAAGTGATGTGTGATCAGACTATGTGCTTTGGTGGGGTTAAATTCTCTTCTGTGTTGAGTGGTGCTGTATTACTGCAAAATTGGAGTCCATCATGGTCATAAAATAGAGATGGTAGCCAGTCTGTCAGAGAGTCACAGCTTTAACATATTTTCAGCTGCACTTATAAAGAGGTGACAAGAAACTTGGGCTTCAGGAAATGTGGCAGATGCTGTGAACTCTGACAGTTTTCCCTTGTAATTGACACAGTTTGAAGCCGAGGAGCAGTTTGGGAAGAGTGTTACAAATAATAAATGGGGGATGATTATTGAGCTGCTAAGGAGCTCTTGACTTTTACAGATGATTTTCGATCCTACTATGAGCAAGAAGAAGAAGAAAAAGAAGAAGCCCTTCATGCTGGATGAGGAAGGAGGAGGAGACACACAAACAGAAGAGACTCAGCAATCAGAAACAAAGGAAGTTGAACCAGAGCCAACAGAAGACAAAGATGTTGAAGCAGATGAAGAAGACAGCAGGAAGAAAGGTAAAGTGAATCCATGCAGGTAAACTCTCAAAGGTGCAGTTCGGAGACTACAAGGCCAGTTCCAAGAATCTGGCATCCCAGAGTATAATGCCAGAGTCTTGGTTTGTTTGGGGATTTGTGAGTAATCTCTGCTGCCTGTTTGGAGGGCAGATTCCCCTCCTGCTTGGAATCACGTTCACAGACATCACTAAGCTCCCAGGGGTTTAAGTAATTCCCAGTTTTCTAACTCAGACAGTCCTTTGTGTAAGGCACTGAAAAGAGACTCTCTGAAATGGTGTAAAGTTTTAAATCTTCCATGTGTGGTTGTTGCAGTAATTCCCCAATTATGGCTCTTTTTCATTTGAACAATTAAGCAATAGTGTGAGTAACAGAAACATGGTTAAAGGAGTTTCTAGCTTTTTGTACAATTCTGAATGTGATAACCAGAGTGTTCTTTGGAATCTTTCAGGATGTGTTTGTGTATGAAACTTTGCTTTTTAAATTGAGGCCAATGTCATTTCAAGATTACCTAATTCAGAGAGTGCCATTAACTTAAATCCAGTTTGTTGATAAAATTGGCTCCTGCTGCAGACCAAAGAAACTTCTTGTCATTTTTTGTCCAAGCATCTCTAATGACAAAAGTGACTGATTTATCTTGTACAGCAGAAAGAAAGACTAAACATTGAAAGAATCAAAAGACACAGTTAGAAGATGCAGAAACTAAAACAGTATTTGGGGGCAGAGGGGAATGATCTCTTCAAATGTGAAGGATATCCACAGGGATTACAGATGTTTTAAAGACTTGGATGTAAATTAGAAACCTTCATGTCTGAACTGTTTCTACAATTACACTTCTTTAGGCAATCCTTTGGTTTTGTTTTTTAGATACAACAGATGACTTGGATGATTTAAATTTCTTCAATCAAAAGAAAAAGAAGAAAAAAACAAAAAAGATATTTGATATAGATGAAGCAGAAGAAGGTGTAAAGGTTTGTTTACATAACTTGACTATGGCTGAAAACTCTCTTGCTTCCATTCTCTTGGTATTGGCAGTGCAGGAATTGTCTCAAGTCTGTCATTGTGTCTTGGTGCAGTTCATAACTAAACTTTACATGTCTTTCATTTTTTTTTTATGAACATGTTGCTCCTGCCTGGGCTTTTTGTCCAGAAGTGAAAAAACCTGCCTGTTCTACACAAAGAGCAAATAATTCATCAGTCTGTAGGGAGGGCTGATTAATCTCAAGGTTAATTGTCTTTTGGGGTTAGAGAGGTAACTGGATGTCAGAAGACACACACAGAACAGTCCTCTAAAGGCCAGCACTTGAAATAAAGTGCACATATCTGCCAAGAAATCTGTTTTCACTCTGGTGTTTTCCTTAGAAAGGATTGGCTACTGTGCTATGTTCCAGAAGGTGTACAAGATATTTTTACTCTTCTCAAGTTTTATTCCAAGTAGTGTTTTTGTATCACATGTCAGTGTAACTGGCAAGCCCAGAGAGCAAGAGGACAGAGAAATGTTATGTTATACATAAACCTTCTCTTTAGATTCTGCCTTTTGGGGAAGAAAATGTTCCTCTGATCTGCCTCAGAATACAAAATACTTGCTCTGTGTTCTTTCAGTGTGCAGAGTTGTGATAAAAAATTAGAGTAGCACAGCTTTGCTTTCCCTGACTGCCACCATGAGGGGTGTTTTGTTCCCTCCTGTCCTCAGATGGCTGCTGCCTTTAAGTGCAGCCTGACCTTGTTCCTGACTAGCCAGAAGTTAAGCCAGAAGGTGCAAATCTCATGGCAGTAGTGCAGGGTACAGGGCTCTCTTGAACATGCTGGAATTCCATTCTTACCTGCTGGGTTTCAGGGCTGTGGTGGATGTCAGCAGTATTCACCTCTATAGTGTGCAGCTGATGTTACTTCTGATGCTGTGATTAACACTGGATAAAATACAGCCTCACTTCTTTGCAGGAATTGAAAATTGAAGGAGATGTGCCAGAGACAGTGGAACCTGAAGATGACCTTGATATCATGCTGGGCAATAAAAAGAAGAAAAAGAAGAATGTGAAGTTTCCAGATGAAGATGAGATAATGGAGAAGGATGAAGGTATAACCTAGCTTAGTGAGATGTCGAAAGTGAAATGTAGTCCACCTTGTATGTGAATAAGTTCTGTTCAAATGCCTTTTTCTGTTCCAAAATTTATCAGAAAAGTGCTCTGTAAAAGCACTGTATAAATTTCCCATGAGTGCTGGTGTCCCTTACTGACAAACAGAGAAGACTTGAGTCCACATCTTAATGGAATTTTCTTGTGTGTACCTTTTAGAAATCATGTAAGCATGAGGTTCAAGAGCATTTTGTAATGAATCCCCAAAAACTTTCTTTACAGCTTTTGAGGATGAAGATAGCAAAAAAGATGATGGAATTTCTTTTAGCCTTCAGTCAGGACCTGCGTGGGCAGGCTCAGAAAGAGACTACACATATGATGAGGTAATGTTCCAGAGACTTTTAAAACATATTTTCCATGTTCATCTGCATCAGTAGAGCCTTATGCTCATATTTCCTATTTCTAACTTCAAAGTGAAGGGCTTGTAGTCAGAAGCTCGTGAGCAAAAGTAACAATGCATGTCTCTGTCACAGTAATTTTCACATGGGGCAGTATTGGTTGTTGTTCAAACACCTCTGCCATGGGCAGGGCATGCCATGGGGAAACAGCGTTGGGATTTTGAATTTATCAGAACATTTTAAGCGTGTTGTGAAGCAGGTGGGGAAATGCTCTTAGGCAAAGGTAGTCTGATACTCACTGTGAATGCTGTTTCAGGTGGCTTTTAGAGGTGAGGTACTTTGAGACATGGAGAATGCTCACGTGGGTGTGACTCCCTTCTTTTGCAGTTGCTCAATCGAGTTTTTAACATCATGCGGGAAAAGAACCCGGACATGGTGGCTGGAGAGAAGCGGAAATTTGTCATGAAGCCCCCGCAGGTTGTGAGAGTAGGGACCAAGAAAACGTCTTTTGTCAACTTCACAGATATCTGCAAATTGTAAGTTTCCCCTTTGGATTTCCCAGGAATAGCAGATGTATGCACTGCTCTGTGCTCCTCTGTTGAAGGCAGAGTTTTCTGGCAACTGACTGTGGCAAACCAGGAGTGGAAGCTATTTCGGTCAGAGAGCTCGTTACATTTCTCTGTGAGAAGATATTTCTGAACATGATTTATTGAGATAATTTCTAATTTTGTACTTAACTTACAAAAATGGTACATGGGCTGAAGCTTGCTGAGTTCATTGGCTTCTATCAGGGTCACCAGTGACATTTATGTGCAAGCCTTGAGGAGAAAGGTGGGAAAGTTCTTTCTAATTTGAGCTGACTACAAATACTGTTCTCTTGGTAAATGATAGGGACTCTAGTAGTGTTTTCCCACTGTTTTCTGCAGTGGTATCTGTGTCTCAGTTATGTCTTATGAAGGCAGCTGTATTCTTTGAGCACTCCTGGGAATGCAGATCTGATGAGTATCAGAAATCTGCCAGAAAACAGGCCTGGTGAAACCCTGCTGAGGATCTGGGTTGTGCACTGAGGGGAGTTTTAAATGTTTTTTAGGGGGATGGGGCACTAAGAATGAAACAATTTTAATGGAAAACTTCTTTTCACTAGTTGCTGTGATTTTGAGTTGGGGATAGTGGGAGGTTTTTTTGTGTGGACTGTTCAGGTTTCTTGTGTCCTCATTAATTGTGTGTGTGCTCTTTGGTGCAGACCTCTGGCACTGCTTCCTTTGAAACTGTCTAACTTGGTTGGATTTACCCTGCCAGTCCTGTACAAATACCAAATTTCTCTGAAAGGGGAAGATTAAACATTTCCTTACTTTATTTTTAGATTACATCGTCAGCCAAAACATCTCCTGGCATTTTTGTTGGCAGAATTGGGTACAAGGTAAGGCTGCTGGGCCGTGTGTGTGCTTAGGGTTGATATTGGTTAAATATAACATTTTTGGAGTTAGATCTGTGTAGATGTGCTGGAACATGAGGCTTTTGTTCCCTGCACTTCAGTGCTGTGCTGGGTGATTGAGGAGAGAGTATTTTAGTGAGGAGGTACAGAGGAAAACTCCAAGTTAAAGGGAATGGTCTTGTTCACTCCCCTGAGATGGGCAGGTGAGGGTTGTGCCTGGGCAAATCTTCCTGTAGGAAGTAGCTCTAAGTACCTCAGAATTTTGCTCTTTTTTTTCCCCTGCAACACAATGGTGGCTGTGCTCTTCTTGAAGAACACATCTTTTATCTTGCTTCCTGTTCCTGATTTGTTTTAATGCTTCATGCCTGCAAATCAAATAATTAATTTTTTCTTTTCAATTAGTGGTTCAATAGATGGTAACAACCAACTGGTAATCAAAGGAAGATTCCAGCAAAAACAGATAGAAAATGTCTTGAGAAGATATATCAGTAAGTAGAACTCCCTTTTCCACTGCAGATTTCTGAGGCTCCTTGTGCTGCCCAGGGGCCCATGGATGGCCCAGTGTGTGCCCACCATGGAGGAGGCTGAGGAGCTCCAATTTTCCTTTATCATGGAATAATGCAAATACAGGTGGTTCTGCTGTGGTTAGACCATGGGCTGTACTCTAAATATGTACTAAAACATGCCAGGGAAAGCAGAGCATTTGAGAACTACTTGTTCTCATCTGAGCTTTCATATCTTGGCTTTGATGAGGACTGTGGAAAACAACAGGAATTGTTAATTTTGCAGTCTATTGTACCCATGAATTGGCAGATGCAGTGTTTGTGTGCCACAGCTGGTCAGAGGACTCAGATAATGTGTCACAAATCCTGCTTAATTGCTGTATCAGTACCAGAGCTGCTGACACCTGGCAATGCTGCAGGGAACACCAGTGGGAAGTCTGTACTGATTATTAACTTTAAAACAGTGTCAGTGCATAAAGTACCACATGAAACCTCCTCTTCGTTAACCAGGAGCAATTTTTAGGTTTTCATAATCAGCCCCTCTGAGCTGGTGGGTGTGTTGGAACTGCTTTTCCAGGCAGCTGTGCAGCAGCAGCTGCTGCTGGGTTGACTGAAGCAGTTACCTGTTAACTGGTGAACTGTTCTTGCCTGCAGAGGAGTACGTGACCTGTCACACGTGCCGCTCCCCTGACACCATCCTGCAGAAGGACACCAGGTTATACTTCCTGCAGTGCGAGACCTGCCACTCCCGCTGCTCCGTGGCCAGCATCAAAACCGGCTTCCAGGCTGTCACAGGCAAGAGAGCACAGCTCCGTGCCAAAGCTAACTAGCTTTGCTAATCAACACTGGAGTTGGCAAAGTGTTCTGGGGAGATGGGACTGGACAGGTTTGCAGTCGGAGTGGATTGTACCATTGTATTAAAGCAAGGTTGTAAAAACGACAAGAAATTTGGCTTTTGATTGATTGGTCTGTGAAATCCTTGCAAGATGCAGATCCTCAAGCTGTTCACATACATTTGCTCATTGAATATATTTTACCAACTGTAAGGAGCGTGGTGGAAAGGAGGTGCTTTTTAATCCGTTCAGACTTCTGTAAAACACAAGATAAATTAAAGATACTGTAACAGTGAGTGTCTTGGATTTGGATTTTTCCTTCAGTTTCTTCTTCAAACACTGGTGGGAATGGTTGGTGTGTTGTTCTGCAGATCATGTCACTGAGCTATGTCCAAGACCCAGAATGAAGTTTTTAGATAAAGATTACTTTGCTTTTACATAACAGGCTTATTTTAGTTATGCTGTCATGAAACAGAGAAACCAGTCACAGAGTCCCAGGGCTGACAGGCCAACATGAGCCCTGCTCCTGCTTGTGCACAGACAGGGGGGTCAGCACATGCTGGTACTGCTTAATTAGGCAAAAATAGCTCTGAGAGAGTTCAGACACCAGATTGGTGCTGAATCTTAACACAGAATCAATAAACTGTACTGTAAGTTTTCATAGTGTCATAGTACTAAATTTTGCAATTTCTAATAGAGAAATGTTTATATTTCTGAAGTCCTGCACTCTTCATCACTTTAAAAAGAATCTAAATGCAGCAAAAAACAGTAAAATAGTAGGTCTAAGTGTCATTGTATGGTGGCTGCAACACAGTCTTCTATAAATCTTGAATTTGTGGAGAATACTGCCAAGTAATTTGGGTTCCAAATTAACACTTTCTGCTTCAGGATCTTCCCATGCTGTTCCTCAGCTGGCATTGTCAGTGACCTCGAGGGGCCACCCAGTGCTGTCCTCGCTGGGTTTTGTGTAGAAGTTGTTCCAGCTGGGGATACAAAGGTGCAGAGGGGGAGTGAAGGTCCTCCCTGGGTTGCAGAAGTGGGGACAGTTGTCACTTGATTGCCAAAATGTCCCAGGGGGAGGGAAAGGTGCAGCGCTCAGGGCCCAGGACAGCCATCCCTGCGGGTCAGAGGAGCAGCCTGTTCCCCAGGGGAGCTGGTCCTTCTGAAGGCAATACAGCAAACACCACAACTTGAAGGGTTTCTACTAAGTTTTAACCTTTGTATGATAACACAGAGCACAGTATTGCTGGGGAGTCACTCACTTGCTATTTGAAAACTTTGACAGTGCTGTAAGGTGAAAAATCAAAGTTTTATGGTTGGTTTCTTGAAAGCATTTTGAATTTCAAGTGAGCTATAACAATGTTGGATGTATCTTAAGTGAATAAAGCCAGGATCAGTGCCTCTTGTAACATTATTGTTGTATTCTTGTTTCTTCTCTAGCTAAGAGTCTCCTGTTGGGAGTAAAACCTTGGAGGAGTGCGAGTTGCCTTTTTGTTTTGGTGACTTGCTGGTGGGACACCCTGAAATAGATGAAAAGCAAAGATACTTTGTTTATAAATGCTTGTTTTTCCCTGGATCAAATACTTTTAACATACTTAAAAAAATACAGTGTGGCCTTGAGCTGGTGCTCTATTTCCGTGCTTTAAATGAAAAATTTGATTTAGTGAAATTGGATCAAAAAGATTCGAGTTAATAAAGGAATAAATCATTGTTCCAACCTCTCAGCTGTGAGCTCTGGCTTGCAGGAGAGTTTCATAGATGTTATTTTGTAGATGTGCTTGGAGTCTGTGCCTGAAACCCTGAAGTCTTTTAATGAGTGATACTTGAGTGCAGCATGCTGAGCTGTAGGCTCAGATCCTGCTGTGGAATAACCTCACTAATGCAGGAAAAGTCTGTCTAAGAGCAGATAGCAGTTGGAATTTATTCTTTTTAGGAACAACTTCCAGAGTACATTCAAATAATGTATGAACACAAATGCCTCATGCTGCTTGTGAGGCTGATGTGAGTTTTGAAGTGCAGTTGTGTTCAGAGGCAAAAGTTTTACTTGAGCTGGCTGTGAGGAAAGCAGCTTAGGAATGGAGTTCTCAACAGAGGAGGGGTGGCTGTGGTTGCCCTGTGTCTGTGTGCAGATACCTTTTTGGAGGCAGAGCTGGCTTTGTCCATGTTTTTTTCTCTCTGAGCTGAAAATTGGCTGTGTGGAGATGTGGGAGCCAGATTTTAGGTACTGAATGTCCCTGTGTGACCAACAGCTGGGCTGCTCCTCTCCGTGGATTTTGCCATGCCCAGTTCTCCACCTGATCCAAGTAATCTGAGCAATGCAGGGCTATTCCTTCCCAGCAGTGAAGGTGAAACATCTTCCAGCCCAGAATATTGAAGAGAAAATTATCTGAGCCTTGTCCCTGGAGGTGCTGGGAGAACAGACAATTGCTGTTGTGGTCAGTTAGCCTGAGATTTACTGATGCCTTGGAAGAATAAGCTCTTTATCTCCACTTCTGCCACAATGTGTTTTTATCTGCGCTCTCAGGTGGTTGCAGCTCAAAGGGTTGGGGACCTTGCTCATATCCCTGAATTAACCAGGGAAATGGGAACATCTCATTCCCTCATTGAGCACAAATCCAGTGGGATCAGCTGCCCTGGGGGCTCGTGTGCTTCTGTCCTGCTGAAATCACTGGTGGCTACTATGAAAATCAGTGAGAATAAACTCCATTGCTGGGAGCTTCTGGCCAGAGCAGGAATTCAATCATTTTTGTAACCACAGCTGGTGTAAAGGAGGAGCATTTATGAAATGGCTCCGTGGAGAGCTGGGAGTTTCTGCTTGGTCCCAGGACTGCCATTGTGCAGTGTCCTCCAGTATGGCCCCCACACCCCGAGATCCCAGGTTTGGGGCAGCTTCTCAGGGAGACTGGGGCACTTGGGGTTGTCAGCAAGGAGAGGAAAAAAACGGATTTTCAAAGCTGCTGCCACCAGGACAGGGTTTGTCATGAACTGGAGGGGGTGTTGAGCTTTAATCGGGTGAAAGAGCCTGTGGTGGTGGCTGAAGGTGGGAGGGAAATGCAGGAATAGAAACAGCAGGAAGTTCCTGAAAATCAAGAAAATGGGAAGTTGAGTATGATGCTGACAGCTGAGAATCATTAGAATTTATCTGTTCATCTTCTAAATAACATTTCTCCAGCTCCCTGTTCTGCCCTATGCTCAGTTTTCCCCTAGAGGTTTATTCCAGATTACTGGAATAGTATCCAAGAAGGTGAGAGGCCAGGCTTTGAGAAGGATTTGAAGACCAAAGAAAAACAGAAATCAATAGCTGCACAAGAATTTAGCAGTTCAGATTCAGTCTGGCTGGAGAGCAAACTGCAAAGCCTCTCCAGCTCCTAAAAGAATTACTGGATCTTCTGAGTTGTTCCTGCTGTAGTGAAGGTCAGTGCCTTGATGCCAGAGTAGCAGAGGACCCAGGTCACAGGGGGATCAGGACAAGCCTGTCCTGGTGAAAACCTTTCCTTGTTTTTGCAGCAGTGGCAGCAGGAGGCTGCAGAGGGTTGGATTCCCTCAGTGTCCATGGGAGCAGCCAGGGTTAGGCTGGGCCTGTCTGGCGCTGCCCCTCATTCTGCTCTCTGCACTTGTAGGGACATTTGCAATTTCACAGCTTGCTCTGGTTCCAGGGGTTTGTCCACCTTGGGAAAACTCAAGTGGCTCCAGTTTGGGTTAATAGCTGAGAGGATTTTGTGTGAACAGTCAAATCCTATGGCAGAAAAAGAAACACAATTCTATGTGCCCTTTCCCTCAAATTCAGGGGGCTGAGGGAGCAGAAAGGTTGCTCTGATCTGATCAGTTGCTTAAATGATCTCGTGAGAGGAGGAGGAAAAAGGCTTTTGGGAAGATGTTTCATGGCAATATCTTCCTCCTAAAGTGAAACATGGTTTTCTCCTAAAGAGAAGCAAGTTCAGGGGCTGGTGCTGATCCTTAACACATTATCTCACCTGGACAAGCCTTTGCTTTGAAGGGACCTCACCTGGCTTCAGTCCCTGGGCTAAGAAGTTTCGTGTTTGCAGCTCTTCCATTATTTTAGCTTTTTTTAGTCATTATTTTATCTATTTCAGTGATGAAGAGAGGGCAGTGCCATCAAAGGTCATTCAGCCAGTCTTTAGTTTTTAGAAAAAGCCTGAAGACTGCTTTTCCTGTAGATGTTTCACCATACATGGATATAGATCAGGTCTACATCAACATTCACAGAGGTATCACAGCATGACCCTCTACACTCTTACATATCCTTGATACAGCATGGCTGTCAGTCTGTCCCAAGGGAGCAGTTCTTTATGCAGGAGAAATTCCAGCTGGCCCTGGCAATGTGTTGCTGAACTGGGCTTTCCTCATCAGAAGAAAAATACTTTCTCACTTCCCTCTGCTCTTGTCTGTAAGGACAGGTTCATTCCTTGCTTCCTGAGCTTGCTGTTCATCCTTTTTTCTTTTTGCACATTGCAAACATTCTGGAATAAAGCAGTCACCACTTTACCTCTGTGTTGGGAAGCATTTTTCTGCCCAGTACCCACTGGTATAGGTGGTACCTCTGTCCCTCCCTCCCTCTTCAGCCCATTGCATCTCCTACTGTGGTCTCTGGACTCACAGAAGTTCTGCTTTTTCTAACAGAAGCAGCATCTTTAATTCTGCATTCTGTAGTAAAGCAAATCACTTTTAAAACCCATTGTTTCTTCCCCCAGCCCTGCTTTGAGTAATTATCCCATGAATTTGGTGTATTTCTTTCTTCAGTGTGAGACACTGTCCTGGAGGGGTCAGGACTGTGGAACTGATGGCAAAGCAGTTTGTACCCTGATTGTCACCCGTGCCAGGGAAGAAACCTAGATGTGATTAACTTTGAAAATAAGGCACAGAAGGCAAATAAAAAATAAATTTTCAGTTATATTTTTGTTTTGTGGACTGAAATGTCTCTGTTCTGCTCATGGCCCTCAGAACCTGCTGCAGGCCTTGTGCTATGCTGTCGTTCAGCACCAAAAATGCCTTTTTTCCACCAAGGCTGAGAAAAAATAAGTTCTGAGAAATGTGAGCTCATCTGAAATGAAGCTTAAAACATTTTTCTTCACTGCCTTGTCCCCACCCTCCCTGACACCCTGGGACAGGAAAGGGAGGAGTGGTTGCTTTCTCTGTTCTTCTGAAGGAGCTGTGCAGACAGCCCTGGGCTTCTCCTGATGTGATTTGGGCTCCAGGTGTGGCTGTGGAGGTTTCCATGTTGGTGGGGAAGTTCTTGCTTGGGGCTGCCTGTGGAGTCTCAAATATTCCACACATGGCAGTTTGGTTTTAATTCCAGACCTTCTCCACTTCCCCAAAATTCATTTAAACCATGTGCTGAAGCACATTGTTTCCCTCTACTCTTTGTTCTGGATGAGGGAGGTGGCCTTTATTTAAATCTTTCCCCTGGCCAAGAACACCCTTGGACTGAAGAAGTGGAGTGAGCTGGGGCTGGGGCCCCTCTGTCCCTCTGGAGATGCTGTGGGCACAGAGGTGACTCCTGAGCTGGCCCAAAGCAGCACAGGGCATGCTCTGGCCTGTGTGGACAAAGGGAGGGGCTGAGCTGGAGCACAGGGTGCAGCCCAGGAGGGAATGTCCCAGCTGAGCTGCCAGACCTGCTCTCCTCACCCCACCTCACCCAGCAGGAGGAAGCTCTGAGCAAACCCATGGAGTGTTGGGGGCTCTGCACCCTTGTGCCTGGGCCAGCAACAACCCCCCTGCCTGGGAGGAAAGGTGGGCAGTGAAAGGTGCTGAACTTGGTGTTTTCTTGCTGGGCCAGTGCAGGGTGTCCAGCCTGACCCGTGTTCTCTGTCCAGGGCAAGCAGAGCACTCCCAGTGTGGCTGAGTCCTTCTGGCACCACTGTCCCCATCCAAGGCTTGGGGTGCTTTCCTGCCAGGGGATGGACAGGCTTCACCAGGAGCCTGTGGGATTCCTGACCACATCTCCACGTGCAAAACTTTATTGAGAAGAGGGAATTGAACCTCCTGCAGGGAGCAAGAAGACAATGCAGGAGGGTACAACCACTGTGACAGACCCAGAACTGGCTCTCACCAATTCCCCAAAGGACAGTCCTGTTAGAGCTGCAATAACTGAAATGTTCCCAAAGTGCTGCACAGCCTAGAACTGTGGTGCTCATCCAAGTTAATGGGAGTTATAAAAGCCAGTGGGGGTTTTGTTGCATCTCCTGACTGAATGAATGATTGCAGGCATTTTGGCCCCAGTGATTGTTTGTCCATGTCCAGAAGCAATGGAAGGAGCATTTGGGACTGGAGGAACCCTGCTCTGCTGCTCTAATGCCTGTCCAGGCCAACATGGGAAAACCAGAACACCAAAGCTTCCTGCACATCTGTGATCCCATCCCA
>VZTT01008087.1:6679-20960 GCA_013400855.1 Buphagus erythrorhynchus | reverse complement strand
TCACTCATCTCAACCTTCACTCCCAATTCTTGTACAAGCAGGGGCTGGTCTGTCTACATGGAGTGCCACATGCCACAGACATCCCTTTAACAATCCACACCCTATCCTGGGTGTTTCTCTAAGAGCTGGATGTAGTCCAGCTCCACACATAGGTTATGATAATCCAAATGGCCATACCTCAGCAAGATCTATCATATGAAACAATGCAACATATACAAAAGATTAAACCAAATAATTTAATTGAACCTGCTTAAACAGTTGACACAGACGTCTGAGATTTAGCAACAGATTTATATAACATCTAAGAGGGTAGCACCACCCTCTTCTCACACTTCAACCTATACCTATGTGAACAATGAAGAACATTCACCATCAGATGGTTTTAGATTCATGTCTCTAAAACCTATTGGCTCACATGCAAAACATTTTTCACTGCTCTCTTCTCACTCCTCCATATGCTTCTTTATTCTGGCACTGTTCACCCCTGCTGTCATTCTGGCTGAGGAGGGACAGTATTTGTTTTGTCATCCATTACTTCTCATCCTCATGTGTCTAACTCTTGTACACAATAACCAATATACAGCTATATACACAAAAAAAAAAGGCAGCCAAAGATCAAAGATATGACCCTATATGTCTTCTTTCATACTCAGCCTTTTTGTTTTCTAATCTATTTATGTCTTCTGGTCATTAATATTTTACTTTGTTTTCTTCACATCCTGCTATCTCCCATATAACCTCTAATTCCAGAGAGTTTAAGCATATAGTTAAAGCCAGTGTCTCAACTTCCATCTCCTCCTCCCCTATTAAAAACAGAAAGCCTCATCCAAACAAACAAACAAAAAAGAAACCTGGAAGCCACATCTGCTCCACGAAGCACTCCAGATGCAATGCCTATTGGCCATGCTGCAATTGTTCTGTGCCACTGCTCATGCCTCAGTAGAGGCTGACATGCTTCAGGGCAGAAATTCCTTTATCTGGCACATCTACCTTTTGTGAATCGCAGTGTACCCTTGGAGGTGAACACAAAGCACTTTGATGCATGTTAAAAACAAACAAACACACACACACACACACAAAAGCCACAAAACCACAAACAAAACCTCCCAACTCATACAAACCAGGTCATCAGTATAGATGTAAATTAAAACCTGGGCTCTGGCAAATAAAATTGAAGCCTTCCCCTGCACTGGAGAAATTTCAGATAGGAAACAGCTATTATAGTCACTAAATCAAATAAAATTGAAGGAGAAGAGGTAGTTTACAAGATTTGAGGGGAGAAGAGATTGAGTTCAGATCCAAATGTCCTCAAATTTTGAAGGACTTCAACTCTAGATCAGCACCTTGCATTCCATGGTAACTCCAGTGCATGTAGTTTCCTCATGGGTTTCTTCTGTACAGAATGCACAAGTAATCAAATCCATCTGCAAGAAAGAACTTTCATTTCATTCTTCAGCATTTAAAGTAGATTAGGACTCCAGGTGGGATTTTAAAAGAGGCAATATTTAAAAATTAGCATATTTACCATCATCATTTTAAAGCAATTTGCATCCATCTTACAGGTCACTTACACACTAATGTCCACCCATGTGGACACATCACTGCACTAAAGAAAGAAAAACTGCATGTGTCTGAAGAGTAGTGGGCAGCTTTGACAGGCAAGTGCTGCAAGGGCAATGGGGCTCCTTAATAAAAAGTAGCTAAAAAGACAAGCTGGTAGAAGCAGTTGGACAGTAACACTGCATGCTAGCACAGTTTGATCTTTTTCATTCCATTAGAGGTAAAAAAACCACAGCCCTCAAGAACCTAGAAATAGAGGCTGGAAAACAGATCCATGGCTTTGCTTTTTGCCTTCCTGGGAGAATTATGTTCTATTTTTGCAAACAGAAATCCAGCAAGAAGAAGGAAGCTGAAAATACATATTTGTTTTGATGAATTTATTCACATGCTGAAATAGTAAATTTTTAAAATGTTTTATTTAATTTAATGAAAAAGTATTAATCTTTTTGATAGGTGATAATTAACCATTATTCTGTCATAAACAGAAAAGAAAGATGTACTTATGTAGATTTAACTGAGAATTGTGTTAATCACACTGCAGTGATTCAAAACCCAAAACCAAAGCAAAGTTTCTTCTACAAAGTATTCCTTTTGCCAAAGAAAATAGACTTAGTATTCCTGAAAGCCAACTCACAATCACATAAATAAACCTTCAACTCAGTTTTACCTCATCCATTTTGATTGAGTTTCACAGCCAGATAGAAGCTGATCAATTGTCATGATGACAAATATAAGTAATTTACAGTTATGTTGAATATTAAGGCTTAAAAACTTCTCTGTGTGTACAATTTCAGGAACTTGTCAGCAGTCCTCCAAGTTTCCCAGGCTTTAAGTTAGATAAAACTGTGTGTTGTTAAACATCCATCTCAGCAAGAGATAAGGCACAGACCTTGAGCTCCACTCAGTCAAAATATTAGAATTAAAGTGGTGAGAAACAACAAAGAGGAGGAGGATTTGTCCAAAACACTCAGGACACTGTCAGGCTGGGCAGTAGCCAACACATCTGTACATTTTCCTTCTCAGTAGGAAAAATATGCAGTTTACCTTTTCAAAAGAGAGTAACCACACATTAACCACCATATACATTGCTTTCTTCAAAGTGCAGCCAAGATTTGGATGAAGCAACCAAGTCCAAGGGTAAGGATGACCAATCAAGTAAAACCTTTTTCATATAATATTTCTACTTAAACTTAGTTAACACAGAAAATGTAAGGGCTCAGGTATACTACTGTAGGTAGTGTGAAGAAGAATAATAAAGTTTAGGTATAAAGATATTCCAGGTCCTCATATACATAGCTTATTTTTTTTACAAGATACATTTTCCCAATTTTCTCCAAGTACATGAATACAAATGCCATATACCTTGCATAATGCCAGAGATGCTGTGAAGGACTTAAATACTGTACATAAATGCCTTTGAGTGGGTATACTACCATGGCTGATCCTATAGAAATATATAAATTAATTTACAGGCCTTCAAGAGCCCAATAATGGCTTCAATTCAGCAGTCATATGATTAATATCACCAATCCACCATTAGATTTTATTTCCATCCTATTTAGAGAAAATATACAAGCCAATCTGACCCAGTTCAGTCTTGCTTGAAACCTCCAGAGAATTATGCATAGATCTATGACATGAAAAAAACTAATTTAAAAACAGATTAACATGCAAATCTGGTTTGAATTATTCCATTTACAGCATCTATATTTTTCAAAAAAAGTTGGGCAACACACAGACTGGGCTTAGAATAGGGCCTGCATGTCATGTGCTGCATTTCAGGAACAACTACTGTAACATTTCCCATTTTCTTAAACTAAATGATGTATGAAAATCATACAAAAATTGTGGCAGATGGATTTTTCCCTAAAGGTAATGTCCTATTAAATAAAGAAAATAAGAGAAAAAATAATTTGGACTGAAGACCTCATTCTAGGAGTAGAACAATGGCAGTTGGGCCTGCAGAGATACAGCTCTAAGGACTTTAGCACCTTCACTGTGTACATTGCAGTCCAGTCACTTAAAGGCAGTGGAACAGCCCTGCCCTGGATAGGAAGTTTTCATTCAGTCAATATGTGCAATAAAAATGAGTGCAAAGCCACAAAAAGGAAGTGGGAGAAGTGATTTTAAAATAATCCAAAATCATGATCTCTGTTAGCCTAAGTAAGTCTTAGACTTTCTAAGATAATGTACTTTGGTTGTATGAGACACTGAACAAGTTACAGTAAAATTAAGGGGTTTGTTATTAAATAGATAAAACTATTATCAGCTACAGCTGTGTGAATATTCTTTCAAGATTCTTACCCCTCCCCCAATATCTAACAGCAAAATGTCTAATTGAAGTAAATTCATAAATAAATTTGGTGGGGAACTTTTCTACACCAATCTGTTGGTTGCCATCACTTTTTCTACATCTTCAGTCTTGAAGGTGGTTTTGGACACCAAGACAGCCAGATCCAATGTCTACTCCTACCCAAATCACACAGAAAATCAAGTCTCTGTGTGTGTACATATATGTCTGTAAATATATACTTATACATGCATATCCACACACCCCCTATGTATATATATGTGTATACATGTATGTAGGTGGCATATTTATATCCATGTAAATGTCTGTATGTGTATACACCCACAGAGTAAAAATTTGTATGAGAATATAGAGCAAACAATTGTGAGTAAATGCTATGTGAGTGTTGGTTGTGGTCCTCTCACTCCATACCCCAAAATCAGCAGCCTATGTTTTGCACCCTGAAAGCACAATATATTTGATTAGTGAAACTGCAGAGACCAACAAGATCCCAGAAATTGAGAACAGTGAATCTGACATAAGGTTCACAAAATTGATGCCTGTCCCAAACAAAAATATTTTTCAGAAAAAGTCACCTCCTTTGCTTCCTCAAGGACACAGTTGATCAAATGACCCTTCATTGTCTAAAACATAACCAAGTACTACTCCCCAAGTTGTGAAAATATGAGAATAGAGATGTTCTCATTGAAACTAAAGACCTAGGCTCAACGGGCTAAAGCACCATGAAAATAAAGACAGCACATAGCCCTAAATAGGCTTTGCCAGATAGAAAACTACTGCTAGCACACATTACAGCTTGCATGAGTAGCTCAGATAAGGTGAAGCTGAACCAAGAGAAGGCTAAGGAAAATGTGCTGAGCAGTTCAGAGCTACTTTGGTCAAGTGCTCTTGACCAAAAGTGCACTCACACTGTTGGTTAAACCATTCTAAAACTGAGCTGTGCAGTATTTATTACTTTTGATTCAGGATGCCAACAGTGTCTTAGATATCATTCTCCATAGATGCCACTGCCATTTCCAGTTAGCTAGAGGATGATAAACTAACAATGAGGCACCATGAGTAATTAGGATTGCATTTGCATTGAACAGGAGCCAAGTTTAGCACACCCAGTACAACCAGTGAAAGGCTTTTGTAGATCTGGTCTGACTGCCCAAAGAATATAAGGTGTCTAAGTGAAACTGGATTGAACCCCATCACTCATCTTCTTTCCAAGCTATGCATCATACCACAAGACTGAAGATTAAGTGGCATTTTCTGGAAACAGTCAAACTTCAGATAGTCAAACTTCAAATTCTTTGTATTTTATTTTCTCCATTAACTTCTAAATACAAGTGTCAACATCATCATAGTGAGCATTGCTGAAGTGAAAGAGAGTTAAGGTTTCTTTTAAATCTATTTGTTGCAGAGATCAAGTGGTAAATTTAGGATGGAATGTTTTCATAGAGACAGTGGACTAGTGGAAAGGCAAGGGAGCATTGGGAGTGACCTTACCTTTGAAGCTGTGCTTTGGGAGCCTCGGAGCTGCAGAGCACAGCCTGGCAGCACACAGAGGACCCGAGGAGGGCTGCACTGCAAGCTGCCAGGAAAAGCAGAAACTTGCAGCAGCCACAGGAACTCCATCCCTGCCTCAGAGCACGAAGGGACTCCCAGTGTAGCTGTGAGCAATCCCTGAGGTATTAAATGTTCAGCTGTGAGCAATCCCCCAGCTGTTAAATCCTTGTGCTGGGTAACCTCACATGTTTCTGACAGACCAAAGCCTGAAAACAGAAACTGAGATTCCAAGGATCAACAGTGCCACACACAAAAAAAGTTCAGAGTTCTGACAAATGGCACTGCAGGCATGCAAATCCAAATAGATATTAATTACTTATTTTGCTAAGTTTAGTGTATCTAGTGTAAACCTAGCGTTGTGAAATCAGGAACAATGAAGAGTACAGATGATTTCCAAAGATATGTCTGCCAGTGGCCCACATGTTTTTCCTAAGTCCTTGTTTAAATATTAGCAGCATACATTTCCAAAATGATAATACCTACACTAAAATATTAATTACCTGAATAGACTTAAGCCACATACTCAGTAATTTATCTGCTAGAACAATTATACATCTAATACCTTTCTTAGTCTAGTGAAATGAGTTCAAGTTAAAGACTGAAATTCTTTATCTTTTCTGAAATATACAAAGCCAAAATGGAATGTCCTATTAATATTAAAAGACAGCTACTAGTAAAAGTCAGATAGTTCAAAGTTAAGTAGAATGATCAGTTGTCCCTAAGCACTGATACACATATTCCCAGAAACCTCTAAGAACCTATCTGTTCTAACCTCCACTGAGCAGTATTGTTGCTAATTGAACATGGTTTGTTCCATCAGATGTGTTCATTTATTCTAAGAACACCCTATGGAATATCAAATGTACTAAATATAGCTGTCAACATTAAAAGCCTGCAACTGGAAAGTGCTATTAAAGAGCTAAGTGTACTTCACTTGGCATTATAAAGCCAAAGCCCTCTTTAAAGATACATCATGCTATTAGAGACTATTCACATTAGTGCAAAAATCATCATTCTTAATATATTTTACAAGGCATGTCTAGGCTACTTCCAGGCTTAAGAATTCCTCAATTTCTCCAGCATTTACTGGTAATTACATAAATGAATCAACAGTGTTTCAAGGAGGACAAAGGGAGAACTGTAGCAAATCCATACACTTGCTATCTACTGCAAACTAGCTGTGTCCAGGCAAAGCTTCAAAAGCAGAAATTATACAATATCTGTAAATGCCAACTTCTTATGCTATTGAATTGCAGTGTCAAGGTGCTATAAATTTTCAAATTATTACAGGCTTTTTAGGGAACACTGAGAGATTCCTAGGAAAGCTTCTGCTAAGTACCTATGAGAAGGTATTTGCCTCCTTCAGTGTAAATACACAGGATCCATGGTGGGAGGGAAATAATGCAGATATGGAAGCATGAGAGAATCTAGAAATAACTAAGCCTGAGGAACATTTTGTTAAAATCACAAGCATTGTCCCCATGGTATAAGCAAAACTCCTGATTACTTTCAGAGGAGTCTTTTCTTCTACCTCTACAACTCCTTCCAAATTAACAGCACCCCAATGATAACTGTTTGAGAGCAAAATTAAACATGTAGCTGGTACTTTGGTCTCTGTCACAGAAGGCTCAGAAACATGGTGGAGGCTTTAGCAATTTAAGAATACTGCAGTTAAGCACCCCTAGTAAGTATAATTACGTAGAATACTTCATGAAAATGATATTCATTTACCACAACCCCTACTACATACCCTTCTGCTGGTCCTAAAACATGCAAGATTCATTTCAAAGATATATGATTTCAAAAAACATGTTGTTAAGCATGGCAAACAATTTGTGCATGTCCCTTAACTGCCTCTTCCCTTCTAGTGAGAATTAATAAAATTTCAACCATTCTATTTCTACCCTATATAAAGCACTGAGACCACTATCTTATTCTAAAAGTAACTTCGATTAAACACAAGATTTTCTTCCAGACAATCCCACCCAGAACTTTTTCATGAACAACAAGCAGTCTTCTCTTAAGACAGCTACTCAAATTAGAGTAAAATTAGCACCAGTATAAAACAACAGTCTCTACCTTCAAATGCAGGCTGCATAACCCTGAGGAGTCTCAATTCCAACAAGCCAGATAGATAAATTACTAGATCACCTATTACAAATCAGTAGTGAGAACCTTTCAGAAAATAATATTTTCCTCTCTATACAAATTGGGTCAGTTTAAAATACCAGGAGCACTACTAGAACACTAATGTCTTTTTCTAGAGTTCAGAATACTGTTTGGCAGAGCACTAATAAAAAAATCAACTAATTCTGGCCTTTACCATAGCAACAGAAACATTCATGTTAATCATGTCAGCATGATCTAAAACGAAAACATACCCATAGCAAAACACAGTAAACTGACAGAAGGAAAACTAATTTTTTCTCTAGATAAAGCCTGTGTAATATTCATGCCTGAAGTTAAACACCAATAGTGTTCTTCCAACCAAGACTGATCCAAGAAAATAAAAATAAAAATAATAATAAAGAATCGATTTGGAGGAACAAATGAGCACTACAAAAGCATAAACTATCATCCAGAGAAGATTTCTCCATTGTTTACTCTGCAAAGCACACATTATTAGAGGCAAATCCCATAGGCCTTGTTTTTGTCAAAGTTCCCACCAAGTTCAGAAGCCATTTTGCCTACTTTTTCCTCATGCAGGAAAGATAAATGCAATCTTTTTGTGACACACAGCAGAACCCTCTTATGTAGCTCATGGTCTCTTTATTATTGCTAGCTGTCAGAGAGCAGTGACTTTTGTATGGCCATGGTTTTCCCACTGCAAGCACTCGCTGAGGAATAGTCAAACTCTGATTAGATATTACAAAACCTTCTCAGAAGGCTTTCTGAACCACAGCCAGCAGGATTCCCTGCAGCATTAAGGCCAGCCTTGCTCCCACTACAGTCTGTGGGACTTCTGCCAAGGATGTAAGTGGCATTATGACTGGTCTCCAACAGCAGATATTACCCATCACTCTCAAGACTTGATTAAAGACCTACCCACCTGCAAATATACAATAAATAAAGAGCTTAATTGCATAATTAATTACAAGGGCTTTTAATCCACAATAGACAACACCATAGGTTTTAGGTAGCCCACATAAAGCAAACTATTCATTAGATCAGCATTTGCTTGATACCAGTTTACAGGAAGATTGCAGAGGGATTCATTCAGAAGATACAGATTTTCAAGAACCAGAGAACACAACAGGAAGAAATAAAATAAAGTGAAATCAAAAGACTACCACCACAGCCTAGACCTATAGGCAGAAATAATTTCATACCCTGTACACAGCCTTCCAGCAAAGATTTTTTTAACAATATTTGCATGAAGAGCATGGATTTTGAATAGTAAGTGCAGTGCTGCTACTAGACTTTTCTTTTTCCAAGGCACCAGGCAGAGATGCAGCAGTGTACACAAGTGGGGTGTAAAGTCAATGGGATTACATTTTCCTAATTATTTTCTGCTTGAGGTTTACATCACATACACAAAATGAGATCAGCCGGGACTTGCCTCTCTAACAAATCACTCAGACTTAAACATTGCTCAGATAAACAAAAGGGGGGGGCAAGGCTGAGAAAAGGCAGAGAAGTGCTTCTTCAGTCACAGTTGCAGGGAACAAAAACCTGGAGGGGGAAAAAAGCTGTTGGACCGCCACCAAATCTCCCCCCACTAGAGACAAGAGCCCATCTGCTGAGCTCTGCAACTTAGCTTTAACTACCATTCAACTCGCGTCTCTGCAGAGATCAATCTACAGAGCTGGCAGATGGACCCCTGCTTCCCTGAGTCGCTGTGTTATTTGTTTAATAAATTTAATTAATATCCATACTGCACTGGATTGCTCCCAGAAAGGGGGCTGCAGCTCTCTCCTTCCCCGATAGCAACATGATGAGTGATTTCCCAGAAAAGACCAGATAACAGTACCCCCAGGCCATTGAAAAATTAAAAGTGCCATGTGCTTACATTACTTCGCATGTATTAATTTTTACACTGCACTAATTTGTTCTTGAAGCCTATTTTAACTTTATAAAAGTATGGGGTTTTGAGAAAGTCATAATTCATTTTGGTTTATATCAGTTACAAAATTAATTGGAAAGGAAAAAAGCATCAAATCTAATTGGTTTTCCAAAAATTTTATCTATTTGCAGGAAAGAAACAAATTGTTAATGAGAGTGTCTCCTCAGGCAATATATATTGTCACAGTTTCTGCCAACAAGTTATAGGCATTCAGGGTCATGTTGGACATGCTTTCCTTTAATGCTTAGGAACACACTTATTTTAACCAATAAAGACATATTCAGCCCACATAAAATAATTTTTTAAAGTATGATTGTTGAAAGAAAATAAAACTACCCACAAATTTTTACAGCAAAAAGCATAGCAAAACACATGCTATGGTATTCCAGCAGCAAGAGGAAACATAAAATATGCACAAGTGTTGAGAAAAAAAAACATTCTTTGTCTTCAATATTAGCATTTTATATTTCTTGCATTTAAAGCTTTTAATTTTTCATCCTAAAAAGATGAAATTGAGTCATAATTAAGAAAATTATTTCAGTCAAGCCTATTTAACTCCTAGAGATGTGTTAAATTGATACCCTTCTCTTTGGGCCCCATTTCCTTATTAACTCACCTTATGGCTAAAATATTTCACCCTGGTGCTGATGAGCTCAGTTCCAACAGCAGGTGTCCTGGTGGACAGTCCAGGCTTGCCAATGTTATCTCCAGCATCTAACCTTTCCTAACACCTTTTTCCAGAAGTAGCTGTGGCAGGAAAGGTTAAGCACACCTAAACACTCCTGCCTGCCTCTGGGGAGGGGAGGGTGAGAGGTTCCCACCCCTCAGGTCAGCCAGCACACCTGCTCCTGGGACCAGCTCTGTGGGCCATTCCATTTGAAGTCAGCCTTATTTATTCAAATAATGACTTTCAGTATGAGGCCTTTGCTAGTTTGGGTGATAATGAGTGAAACAGGTTAAACAACAATAAGACACAATTCTGCACACAGATCCAAGGAGGCATTTAACAGCTTTAGTTAACCACTGCTCTCTCCCCACTCTCTTCCTGGTATTCTATCCCTACATATTAACTTTTTCCATCACTGCTGCCATTTTTCATAATGAATGTCTCACCTTCAGAAAGGAACACTGTCAGAACAGCAGTGACCATGAGTCTTCTGTCACCATCAAAGACAGCAGTGAGAAAAGTCAGGAAACAAGGGCTAGTACACTTCAGTGTTGTCCAAAAAGCAATTACCTTCTATCTCCAGAATGAAATTCATGTGTTGAGAGAGGATCCAGTAAGGCAGCCTGCATGGAAGGGGGAACAAGTGAAAATACCTACTGAAGCCAGCTGAAGACCCCTCTGTGAACTCTGCAAGTGCAGTTGCAGCTGCTCTCTCAGTGGAGGCAGGGCCAGCCACAGGACACAGAGCTTGGCAGTGTCCCCATCTCACATGCAGGAGTCACAGCAAAACAAGAGGTGTTAGAGAATTAGAACTGCTCCAAGGATAAGTTTGGGGAATTCTTTTCCTTACAGACCTCACTGAGAGTTTCAAAGAGGTGTTTAACACAAAAATAACTTGTACAGCTCAAAAAAGTTTGGTACATGTATTGATAGATTTTTTTGCAGTGCTGGGGCATCTGACTGAGTTCTGAAAGAAATTAAGAGTTTCCTCTTGAGTATAATACCTAAACAATCTTTTCTCTCATACCTCTAACTTTGAAAAAAATTTACAAAGTCAGATGACAAGCAAATGACTGGCTACTAAATATTTAAACAGCAGCTTTTATTCAGTAACAATCTTGTGATTTTTATAAAACTATTATTTATCACACCTGTCCTGCAAGCAGGGAAACTGAGATAGCAACTTGCCACAGTCAGGCCCTCCTCAAGGTCAGTGGTACAGGCAATAGCAGAGCCCTCATTCACTCACTCATGCCCTGGAAAAGATCATAGGTAGTAGCTGGAGTTTTAAATATAGTGAAATCAAAATTAAGACAGGCTTTTTTAACAGAATCTACATTTCAGACAGATGGAAAGCAGAAAGTACTACAGAGCAAGTAATCAACATGGTATATTCTACTAATTTCATAAACTTCCAAGCCAGGTATTTTGTGTACACAGCATTACATCACTCAGAGTAACTGCCACTCTTACACAGGGGCAGGTTTAATATCCCAAGAAATGGAAGCCCTCCCTAGAGCCACAGAGCAGTCATTGCACACTGTTAGCCAAAATTTCATGCACCTCAGCCATGACTGGTGAAAGCCTGTGGAGTGAGGGCACAGTCTGTCCTTTGTGCAGAAGACACCAGGAAAATTTCTTTGCCAAGAAATGCTGGGAGGCTGCAGCCCCTGTCTGTTAGGAGAGCCATGCAATGGACTCCCATTTCCCATAGGCTGTGAATGCCTCGCCACTTGTGACTTGACTTGGAAGAGAAGTTTCCAGCTCTGTTTTTCACTGCCTTGGCAACCTCATTTCCTTACTATGATTCAGTTTTGTTTGCCAAAGGGAGGCTGGTCATTTGTTCTCTCATCATACTGAGCTGCCTTGATATGATTAACTTCTTTTTTTTAAGCCTCATTTCTTCCTCCATAACATTTTTGGTAAATTATTATTTATCATCCTCTAAAGGTGAAATGAAAAATGTATTGAATGATTTAAATATTTCATTTCCCAAAATAAAATTAGAATAGATTTTTAAACACTGCAAGGAAAAGGAGTTGAAGAAATTTTTCTCTTTGATGGGAAATTCTGATTGTGACCATATGACTTTTCTTTTGGGAGAGGTAGGATCCTTATGGAGAGGGATTTAGATTTTTTTGGTTTTGTTAATATCTCCCTGAAAACTATCAAAAAATCAGCATTAAGGGTTTGCTTGTAAGAAAAAGAGCTTTCAGACATCAGACCTTTCAGATGTCTGAAAAGGAAATTAATTTTAATGCAACATAAAGATCAATATTCTTTAAATTATAATCATGCAGTTATATCCAGGACAAACAGATTTCTTGATCCAAATTTTGCCTACTTTTATATCAGTATTAATTTTCACAACCTACCACATACTCATAATGGTATATGAGTTAATCAGACTACATCTGCCTAAATTTATTTTCACGTCCTCAATGATATGTTATTAATTGATAGACTAATTCATCTGACAGCCATTAAAGACACACAATAACATTATTCATATTCCCCTGTGAAGTTATATGCACGTAAAATATTGAAGTAAGCACAGAAAAGCAGTCACCGATATAACAGATATACTCTAAAACCCACATGAGCTGCTTATAAGACATTAAGACATAAATCTCTTTAACAGATTTAAATGTGAACTTAGGTTTTTTCCCCAACAAAAATTCAATATGCTATTATATTCAGGAGTGTACAGTCCTTTCCAAGTTGTTTTCCTTTGCAAATCTCAAAGCACTAAAATGACAAGAAAAGTAGGGTTACTGTTAGAAAGATGGAGCAAATGCTGAAAAATTAAACAAAGTGAAGCTAATTTGATTCTTCTATATAAAGGAAGCATGCAAGCCTAAAGCCTACCAGATAACTTACACCAACATGCACTGCTTTTTTTCTGTGAAAATTTGCCTTACATGAGCTATACAGACTAACAAGGAAGTATTATCCTCTTGGATTGTAATATGCAAGCAAAAAGTTATTTGTAAAAGTAAATGGATAACACTCTTAACCTCCCCTGTGCTTTTTCCCAAATCAATTGCAAGTTGAATTAATAATTCAGCTTCCAGGACAGTGAGAACAGTCCTTTTCTTTCAGTATAGCCATATGTTATGGTTTTTGTTTTGTTGCCTAGTTGGGCTTTGTGTGTGTTTTTGGTTTTTTTTGTTTCAAGTATTTTTCTTTATTTTTACAATTTCCAAGTCAACAGAGGATTTCAAGTGAACTGGAATGTCATTTATCTGTTACTAAAACCTTATCCAAGTTTAATGATGAATTTCAGTCAAGTGAAGAAATGCTATCACTGCTTATCATTTACTGTATTAGTGTTTATATTTAAAAAACCCCACAGCATACTATTCCCCCATGTCTGATTCCAAAGTCAATAAGAAAGATCGTAAGAGGAGCAACTGCAAAGGCTTTGGGTCATTATGCACTTAAATAAAGACAGGCAGAAATCTGTGGGTCAGATTAGGGAGAAAAGAGCAGCACTTCAGAACATAATCCAGCAGCTCTTTCTTTTCCTTTGATCTCCTTTTGAGCAGGTCACCTGGAAGCTGTGTAAGAGCTGCCTCTCCTCAATTACCTGATGCTACAATTTGCTAAAGGAAGAGGGGGTCCCTTCATTACCATCTCTGAGTACATCTTTGATTTTGTTTCTATTTTGGACAGCACTGCTAAAACAAGGAATATTTTCCACAGGCTCACATAACACTGCTCATCTAAGGTCAATCACCAATTCAAACAAAAGAGCTAAAGGAAGAATTTGCCAAGAAAAGGAAGCTCTGTCTATCCTCAGGGCAGGGAGGTACTACCAGCATGAAAGGTTAGTAAAAATATGAGTTCAAGAAAACAACTGAAGCTTCAAGCTGATCTCTCATCACACTATCAAAGATAGAGAATTAATTTCTTTACTTAAAAAAAAAAAAAAACCACAAAACAAAAAACAAGAGGACAACTTTTAATACCCGGACACTGCAATTACAATATGAGAACTGACAAACAGCATAGGTATGCTTTGACATGATGACAAATAGAGATTGTTATTTAAAATATCAACAAGAAATTCTTTAGGTGTATCTTCCAGTGACAAATGGACTTTTCAGAGATCAAAATCATGGCAAAA
>VZTT01008081.1:10254-22538 GCA_013400855.1 Buphagus erythrorhynchus | reverse complement strand
TGAATGCATGGACTTGTTGGTTTGGGTTTTTTTCCCCTAAAGTGTACAATTTAGAATTAACATCTATTTCAAATTCAGTGGAATTCTTGTTCTTTATCTAGATTTTATTCAAGGCTGAGCACACTGTCCCCCTTCCCTGCACACCAGGACAGAACATTATTCTGTTGTTGAAAATTTATTTGCAGTCACCATATCTAATTTTCATTTTTCCCTGGGATGGTGGAGGATTAGAGCAGATTATAGTGTTGGGATAATGTCTGACTCCTTGTGCTCCATTTAGTCATAAATAAACCCCTGAGAAATCTGAATGTTGCTATGGTGATGCTAGTAAAAGCCTGGGATATGGAGTGAGTGAGCCGCTTAGCAGCACAATGTCACTTAGAGTAATGAGCACGCTGTCATTAGCACAGTGATGGGTTTACCTGGTGCTCTGTAACTTTGGTAGCCCATGCCAGATTCCAAAGGCAAGTAAGTAACAGCAGTTCAGATATAATANTTTAAACTATACTTCTGGAGGAATACAGAACCCATGGTGTAAAATGGTTATTTTAAATGTGCTTTAAGTATGTTTTAAATATAAAATGTGCTTATTTTAAAAGCTGGAAAGGGCTGCTGAGACCATAATCAAAGCTCCTGTGAGATTTCATTCACTGTTTTTTGAACGCAGTACGAAAAAGGTGCATGAGACAAGGGTTTGTTTTTCAGCTGCCATCAAAAGTCAATCCATTAAAAATCTTCTTTCCTTTTTAATTAGTCATTACATCAATTCTGTTGATTTTCTCTGCTTAGATAACTGTATTGAAGTTGCAATGTGAAGATTTTTCTTTTTTTGTGAGGTTTAAGTTTTATCAGCTGCTTTTTAACTGGAGCTAACTAATTATTCTGTAATTTTGTAAGCTGGTAGTGGTTGAGATGAGAAAATATTTCAATTTTATGTAGTCTGAATGCATGGACTTGTTGGTTTGGGTTTTTTTCCCCTAAAGTGTACAATTTAGAATTAACATCTATTTCAAATTCAGTGGAATTCTTGTTCTTTATCTAGATTTTATTCAAGGCTGAGCACACTGTCCCCCTTCCCTGCACACCAGGACAGAACATTATTCTGTTGTTGAAAATTTATTTGCANCACAATGTCACTTAGAGTAATGAGCACGCTGTCATTAGCACAGTGATGGGTTTACCTGGTGCTCTGTAACTTTGGTAGCCCATGCCAGATTCCAAAGGCAAGTAAGTAACAGCAGTTCAGATATAATATAATATACTCTGTTTAGTAACTTGCAGCTACAAACCCTTTAACAAATCGAAATTTGTGTTTTGTCTGTTTACTTTCTAGCTTTAATCTGTTGAAGTATTGCAGAGAGACAAGCAAAAACTTAGTCTTTCTATTCTGCCTTTCACAGGATGATCTGGTGTAACTAAAACAACAAATATCAGTTTATAGCAACTTGTTTTAAACTGTGTAAACGCACACTTTTCTTCTTAAAATGTGGAGCATAAAAAGTAAGATGTATTAAAATGTGGTTTTTGGTTTTTTTTTTTTTTTTTTTTTTTTTTTTTTTTAGTCTTTATAACCTGGCTTCACTGGAACTGAGAGAAAATTTGCTGACGTATTTACCTGAGTAAGTCATATTTGCATGTGTTTCATTATATTAACATGCAGTGTTCTTATTCTTAAAATCTGCTAACATGGAACTGAGTGACAGCTAGAAAAAGTAATCAAAGCCAACTGACAGCATGAGATACCTTCTTTTAGCAACATCTACTTGTATTTATTACTTCTAGTTCTACTTGATTAGTAGCAGGAGCCTGCAGTCTGCATGGATTGGCTTTGTTCTATAAAAATTATTCTGTATGAAATACAGCAGCACCAAACATGTCCTGCATGCATTGGACAAGCACATCTGCAGTGGGAGTAGTGATTTGGGTTGTTCTCATGATGAAATTTTGTAACTGTGAAAGTAAGGCACTAAGATCTCCAAGATTTTCACTCTAGACCTTTATAGCATTTAAATAAGTGTTTGTATTCAGGGCTGAGTAGCCAAAAACTTCTAAAACCTGGAGATGAAACCCTTGGTAGCAAACTAGGCCTACTGGTGTCTGAAGTCTGACTTCACCCACTGTGATTTTTGGAGAAAAAAGTTATCTAGATGTCTCTGTACTGTCTGTATTGTGGCATAGGAATTGGTGGTCTTTTGTTAGACTAATTTGGTATTTTATACTTTGGGGTTCCTTTTTGTCTGCCTAGAAGCAGCCTCTTCTTTCTTTAGTGAAGGAGTTTCCTTCCTTCACTACCTGGTTGTTTCTTGCAAGCTTTTGGTGACTCCTGTTCTGCTTGTTGAGATAATGTAATAGATACTGCAAAAGATTTAACCTGTTTTAATCAGAATCTCTTCCCCAGTTGCTTTGAGGTAATTTTTTCTTGTCAGTCTACCCATTGCCTTGGTTGTGGCTGTTCATAGCAGTGAGCCACAAGACACTTTAATGTCAGTGGTCAGAAGATAGGAATTGCTGGTGAAGTTTGGCCGTGCAGTGTCAGTATGAAGCTATCAAAAATGTTGACAGTTTTATTGCTCCTGGAAAATTCTGGCTATCAGTAATGCAGCTGACAATTCTAATTCTCTCTGGTTTTCGTGCTACTGAAGCTTTGGGGAAAGTAAGCAAGAGGTCTATGACAGCCTGATTTTGAAGGGTGGCCCTCTCTTGTCTGTTGGTTCAAACTTTCTTTACATCATTTTGTGCTTCCCTCTGTTAGCAGTCTCAAAAACTTAAGTATTTCAGAAATTGATGGATTGTATTGAGAAGATAAATGATGGATATTGAGTCTTGAGTTGCATAGTTATCACTATGGGGAATTTTTATCCAGTTTGCGTAACTATAAATTTCCCCTAAAAATAAATCTAACTAACTGTACTAAAGTATGTGGCATTTGCTACCCCTGGGGACTTTTATTTTTTATTAAAAAAGAAAAAAAAAAGTGATTATTTGATTGTCTATACTAAGTTTTAAGTTTCAAGGCCATACTGTTACATTGACAAACCAAGTTACTTTTTCAGTAAGATATTACTGCAAACAGTCTGTGCCTGGTAAAATAACTGTCTGCCTACAGTGCATTGTAATTTGAAATTCAAGTTTCAGTAAAATGAGCTTATTCAAATACATGGGGTTTCTGTTGCTTTAGTCTAATGTGGTTTTGTTTTGATTTATCTCATCTCACAGATCACTTGCCCAGCTGCAGCGACTAGAAGAACTTGATTTAGGAAACAATGAACTTTATCATTTGGTAAGAGAACATACCACTGAAACTGCACATTGGTGTTTTATGCGTCATTTAGATGAAATAGGTTGTAGGGTGTCCAAAATAGAAGAAAGCAAAATGCTTGGAGGAAGAGTCTTTTTATAGGTACAGATGAATTTTGACAATGAGCTGGTGCTTTCATATCTGCTCAGTCTTGTTCAGTACACTTTATTCAAAAACTGCAGCTGATCTCTAGAAAATGAGAGTGCGGCACAGCTTTTTTTATGGAAATAAAAAGGATTGGAAGGACACAAAATCTTGTCTGTGCTTGCAGTTACAATGACCACGTGGACTTGTGTCAGGAGCTGGATGGGCTAATAAGCACAGATGAAAGTTCAATTTCCATGGTGAGAGTAGGAATCTTTGGGAAAGGGCTGAGGCAAAACTGTTGAAGATTGAGAGGTCTACCAAAAATATATCTGTCATCTCCCTTAAGGTGATTCAGGTAAACGTTGGATGGATTTTCAGTAGATCAAGTGTGTGCAGTCAATTTGTTAGTGCATGCCAGGAAAGAATGGTAGCTTATTAAACTGTAGCAATTAATTTGTATGATGGAGTTCCCAAATGCTTACAGTTGCCCTTGCTACTTCTAACCAAGGTACCTCTAAATAGTGCTTGCAGTAAGAATTGATTTACTTAGACTATAATTGTGGGTTGGCCATTTTTTTTTACTTCAAGCTCCTGTACTGCTTAACTTTACTGCTTTTTATGTTGTAGCCAGAAACAATTGGTGCACTTTTCAATCTTAAAGACCTTTGGTTGGATGGAAACCAATTAGCTGAAATACCTCAGGTAAAAATGAGCTCTACTGATACTGTTTTGAAGATGTTTTTGGAAGAAAACCTTTTCATTCATTTCTACGGGGAAGTGCTTTTAAATGGAATATTTTTCTCAGTCTACTTTGCCTGGGTTTGGTTTTGGGTGTGTATGGGTTTTCTCTTAATAAATTCCTCTGCAAGGGATTGGTCATGATATTGCATGTTGTCAGAAATGTCAGAAATTTTTTTTTAAGCATTTTGACAAAGGAATTGTTTCCTAATAGGCACATTGTTCAGTTTGTAGGATGACACATCCTGTGTTTATAGTTCTTGCCCTAAGATCAGGGAGCCATTAGTTGTCTGAGTTAAACCTCACCTTGTGTATCTATCTGAATTGCAGTTTTAAAAGTTATGAGTATGAATCCTTTTTTTTTTTTCATTTTTGGCAGTCATCTTCATCCATTTAAGCATGGTGTTTGGAAGAAGTACAATATGGTACTGTTGCCATAAATAGAAATTTTTATTCATGCAGGCAAATCCCCCTCTGACATCAGTCATGGAATGATGCAACTTAGCATTTAAAGCTTATAACACTCTGAATTCCCTTTCCTAAGAAGTTTGTAATATGTAGGATGGTTCCTCTTCCTTTTCCCTTACAGTCAAGTTAAAAGCTGTTTTCTTCTGTTCCTCCTGCAGTTTGCTGTTACTTGCTGTATGGATCTCATTGTCAAATGCGTGTCTTGTAAATCATTTACAGTGTAGTGGGTTTAATTGGCTTTGTTTTTGTTGGCTTGGCTAATAAGTAGAGATGATCATTCATAAAAAGTCAAGTGTGACTTCAGTAGCCATTTTTATTGAAACTAGTCATTATTGTCCAATGTCCAAAGGATGAACTTGTAGGATAAAGGGTTTGTGTTTAATGAAAGATTGTTTTGAGAGGCAGACATGTCAAAAGTAAAAGAACTGATCTTGTAAGTTAGGATCAAGGCCATTGCTGTATGAAAATTTCATATATGTAAAAGTAAAAGGCACTTCTTCCTCAGCTGTTCTGTTCTCTGAAAGATGATTTGGATGACTAAAATGAAATCTGTCCCCAGGTGTGTATAGAGATGTCTGTGTGCATGGGAAATGGGGGGGTGCTCTGATAGCTAACAGAGGCAAAGGTATTTCTCTGCCTAGTGATTGGATTGCCATGATAAAAAATTAAGTAGTCATTAATAATAGTAGATGATGGCAGTATAACTTGGCAGTTCAAATATGCTTGCTAGAGCAACACCCCCAATTCCTATTTCTGCATTTGTAGTTGGGAGATGTGAAGATAGGAAATCCCTAGATGTCATGGCATGTTGCTGTAGCAGCCAGGAGAGACTAATCCTAATTTGCCTAGGGTTGATTGGGAGGGATAGACTTTAATTATGTAGTGGTTGATAATCTGCCATTCTGAACAAAACAACTCTGCAGTCTCTACGTGAGGAAAACTCCAAGTTTGGTTGGTGCTTGCCTGGGTGTGCTCAGCACAGCTTGCCTGACTGCAGAAGCCAGTTTAATATTTAAAATAAGGAACCGTGACTGAATCACTTGGTTAGTTTATATATGTAAAATGTAACAATTATTTACTTTTTTTCTGCTTTTAGAGGTCATACAAAGAATGGCCAATTAAGAGGTCATACAGATAATTGTTTTTCTTTGTGGAATTTCATTGTCATGGTACATTTTTCAAAGTGCTTTCTTACGTGTTTGGGCATGACTTAAATTTTTTTCCTTGTATCGCAGGAAGTAGGAAACCTGAAAAACCTGCTTTGTCTGGATGTTTCTGAAAATAAATTGGAATGCCTTCCTGAAGAAATTAGTGGTCTGACTTCTTTAACAGACTTGCTTGTTTCTCAGAATTTACTTCAGGTCTTACCTGATGGCATTGGTGAGTACATAGTGAATGCTATCACACAGATCTATTTAATCCACTGTAACTGGAAGTCATTTGGGTTTTTGAAGTATTTTGTGCAAGAGATGAGCGTGTCTCATGTTGGTTTTTATTCCTTTTGCTTAGTAGCAAATGCATAGCTCTATTAATGCTACATTTTAATTGTCTGCATAATGACTCCCTCATAATCCTCTTTCAGTCTTCACTTGATACCTCCCAAACAACATAAAAGTTAATATGTCCCTTCAGTTCCCAGTGTACCTATTTCTCCATCAGAACTCTTTAACATTGTAAAATTTTAGCTTGTAACATGCTGTGGGTCACTTGATAAGACTGGCTGAAAGTATCACTATAAAAAATACAGAATTTTGAATGGTGATGTGTATTTATCTTTAATTGAAAATGTGATTAATCCTCTACTGAGCCTAGTGGAAGACTATTTGCCTTGCAGCCCATTAGTCCTTGACTTGAGGATTTAACCTACAGCCTTTCTGTGTCTGACCCCTTAGATTGGGTTCAGTAACTGAAGAATGTTTCCTGAAGCATTACCAATGCCTTTTTTAAGGTGTATGTTTTTTACCCATGCAGCAGTTGTGACAAGTAGACAAAAAAGCATTTTTTCTCTACTCATCAGCTGTTTTTCTGGAAAGTTCCATGTTGTAGGAGTGTGCCTTCTCCTTGCGAGGATGTTTTTTTTGTTGCTGTTTTAACCACCCCAAAATAAAGGTGTAGGGGAAGGAGGACTTGTGAATGTGGTTTAACTATATCTAACATTTGGAAAAGAGTGGTCAGGCTTTCCCCCTTTCTATATATTTTATATAAGACTAAGAAAAGTTTCTCTAGAACTTAGGCTTGGGAGAGTGGAGTGACAGCTGTGGGTCCTACAGCTGCCTAATATGTGTTTGACAGGGAATTGTAGTAGCCCTCTCTGATGACCTGTGCTGGCCTGTACAGTTGTTGTACATCAGAAACAGCTGTAGCTTCTGAAAGTCAGCAGCCTGTGCACCTGGCTGCACAGAGCTTGTTGGCAGAAGTGAACGTTGCTGGTCCCTGTGGATGCTCCTGGCCATCTCTCATCTGATCACTGAATTCTTGGTGGGACTGGTGGATCTGTAGAGCTCTTGAAGCAGGGCTCTCATCAGCACCAGAGGCTCAGGTCAGCTGTGGCCGTGTCTCACCCGGTCTCCAGAGCTCTGATGGAGCTCCAGCACCCCCAGGCAGGCTGTGCCAGTGCTGCACCACCTCCACTGAGGAAGCTGCTTCTGATGTCCAGATGGGATCTCCCACACTGGGATTTGCAGCCATTGCTGCCTCACCTGCCCCTGCAGAGAAGAATTTGGCTCTGTCATGTCTGTAACTGCCCTGCAAGTGGTTCTGGGCAGTTCCTAGGTGGCTCCTCTGCTATCTCGTGGTGGGAGTCAACAAAGCCAGCTCCTTCAGCCTCAGCTCACATGTGCTCTGGCCACTTCGATAGCTTCCTACTGGAAGCTGGAACAGGGGAGTTGAGGAGGAAGACAGAACATCACATGAAATTGTGAATGGTTTTACAGATGTGGTTTCACTTATTGCAGGTTGATAGGATATAGCAATTTCCATTGATCTTTTGGCTATAATTCTAATGTAGTCTAGTTGGTGTTTGTTTCTGATGAGAGCTCACTGCTATTTAGTATTCAACCTAGTGCTCACCATAGTGTCCATGTCCTTTCCATCAGGGCTGTTGTCTAGCTGTATATTTCACTTCCCAGCCTGTGCTGATGCACAAGTTTATTCTGTCTGGATGCAGAGCTCTGCACTTCTCTGTGCTAAACCTCAGGTTTCTGTTTAGGTTGCTATCTTTTGGTGTATCAGACATCCCTTTATGGTTTAGCATCATCAGTGAATTTGATACTCCAGACTATTACAACTGTTTTGGACCACACAGGGATGGCAAGGAGGTATCAGCAGCTAGTGTTGTCTCCTGAATTCTCTATCTTGGGCTCTGCCCTGAGTCAACTTTTGTACCAAAGACTATTCTGATATGAAAGAATAGAATAAAGTGAGTTTTCTGCCCTGAAACAGTATTTTGTTCTTTGTGAGAAAATCACCTTCAAAGAAGTTTGATTTTCCTCTAAAGAATAAACTTGGGCTTCATGTCTGACTAATTAAGTCTTCGTTAGGACAGAGACCTTGATCCTGTTTGGGTTTGGGCTGTCACTTCAGTGCAAGGTGTTCTCATTGTGGCTGATTAGGTGTAGGTGATCTTCTGAACATTTCTGTATTAATAAACATTGTATAATTGAGGAATAAACTGGTAATTTTCACTTTTTTATAGGCATTTGGGTAGACACATCCTTGATATTTATGTGGGATATCGTTCAGATTGTAACTTTACTGCAATTTATTATGATTAAATGTTGGATATGAATATTTATATTGAGTATGTATTCAGTGATATTAAAACTTGCAAAAATAGTGCAAGCACTAAGTGAAGCAGTGCTTGGGTTCTTTCATTTTACCTAAAAAAATATTTCATTATTTTAGACGATTTCTGGAAGTTTTGCAGCAGTAAAAGTTTATGTAACTAAAGGTATTGGAGGATAGACTAAAAATCCATGTTGTTTTTTCTGTGCAGGAAAATTGCGGAGGCTCTCCATTTTGAAGGTTGATCAGAACAAACTGATTCAACTAACTGATTCCATTGGAGACTGTGAAAGCCTTACTGAACTAGTTCTCACAGAAAACCAACTGCAGGTATGCATGGTCATGGCTGCCCAAATGGCAGGCAGTAATAAGACCTGCTGTTAAGTGCTGAATCACTTAGCTCATTAGGTTACTCAACCTTGCTACTGCTAAGTAGTGCATTTTCTTTAAATGCATCTTATTTCTTACCTGTTAAATGAATGCTGGAGATCAAGTTGTGTGTAGTAACAATCCACCCTTCAAATGCTTAAGCAATTACATGTTCACTCTTGAGTCTTTCATGACCAGTAAGAGAACTGGAGCATGTGGAGTGCAGGTATCACTTACTTTGTTGTGTTTTTTATGCTGGGGTTTGTGCTGTATTGCATTATTGCCAGTTTTTGCTGTGCATTTTCTGGATCAGTCTTGCTTGAACTGAATAAAAGCCCTGAGCACTGCAGAGCTTGTACTGCTCCTTGCTCTGCTGATCTGCTCTAGCCAGGTATTGAATATGCTGTGTGGTCAATTAAAATAAAATCTCAGAATTCCTTCTGTTAGGTGTTTCGTTCCATTATTTTGAAACTTCATGTGACACTGACACTTGGAGAGTAGCTGTTTATAAATAAACTAGGTTTGAGCACTTCTTAAGCTCAATTGGTACTTGATTGAGTTAGAAGCTTAAGACTGTTAAGAGGATGCCTCTCCAACAGTCAATTCATAGCACCTGAGTTAGGAGATAGCTAACTGAGGAGCAGTTTTGGGAGTGTAAAGTTAGCTTATACATCCTACCTACATGCATTCTGTACACAACCATTGTGTGTCTATTGTCCTAGTGCCGAGATAATTAATGACTGAATTTGTGTTAGAAACTGACATTCCTAGACACTTGCTCTGCAGTATAAACCTTTGGATCTTTTTTGGAAAGTCTGGTAGTAAATGAGGATTAACTACACTTCAATTTTGAAAGTGGATCAGACTGTTAATTAATTTTGGAGTGAGTTAAGTAGTTTTTCCTGACTCTGTGTATTTATGAATTCTGTTTGTATATTATTTTTGTTGTCACAGTCATTGCCGAAGAGCATTGGAAGGCTAAAGAAGCTGAACAATTTGAATGCTGATAGAAACAAATTAACATCTTTGCCCAAAGAGGTAAGTTTTGTGCAGATGAGATTGTAGAAACAGAAAAGTCTTGATTTGAAATGCCTACAAGAAATAGCAGGCAACTTTGGTCCAGTGGGTATTCTTTCCAAACTGATCACAACCATAAACTTGTCCACTAGATCTGAACTGTAGTGATTTTGGTGGCTTGGAAGTGCAAAACGTCTTTGTAGTTGAACAGAAAAGCTTGGATCTAATTAGCTTTTACCTGGTAATTCCCAGTGTAGATGTCAGGTCCTGCACTATTTGAAGACTCAGTGCTCTGGTAGGGTGAATGCAGCACCAATATGTCTCTTCTGCGTGTAGTATGAAGCTGCTGCCACACACACTTCCTCACCTTACTCTTGTGACCAATATCAAAGGGAAAGTTTCATACTCTGAAAAGTGGCTCAGTGACTGTCTTGACAGTCTTTTTGGTTTTGAAGATCTCTGGACTGCTTTTGCCTTTAAATATAAGGTCCTGATGTGACCAAGATACCTCAAATTTTACAGCTATGAGTGCTAGAACTTCTTGTCTATCGAAACAGTATGTGGAGTGAAATGAGGCTAGAGTTTGTGTTGTGCAACTAAATATAATGAAGGCTTTACAAGTTTAGTTCAGCAGTAAATTATGGAAAGAAGTTGGGAAAGCAGCATCCTGTGATTGGAACATGGGGCTATGAGTTGGTTCTGTTTGTACCA
This sequence comes from Buphagus erythrorhynchus, assembly GCA_013400855.1. Lineage (NCBI taxonomy): Eukaryota > Metazoa > Chordata > Aves > Passeriformes > Sturnidae > Buphagus > Buphagus erythrorhynchus. The sequence goes on along the minus strand of VZTT01008081.1, from coordinate 12,067 downwards.
CTTTTTCTCTGTAATTTTTATCCAAGTAATTCTACCTCTTAGTTTTCCTATCTAATGTGGCTTTGAGCTTTTGTTCTCCACTTTCAGTCACCTAAGGAGCAGGAGGGTTATGTACTCAGGTGACAGCCGATGGATGGAAATTGAGAGGAGTATCAGCTCTGGCTCACTTCCTTATGGAGCTTGGACAGCTCAGGAAGGAGGTATGAGAAGGAAGTGAAAAGTGGCAAGGAGATGGGGGAGAGCTGATTGTCTGAAGAAGAGGGATCAAGCAGGGGCAGAGGATGCTGCTGTGGCCCTGGCAGCAACAATTCCAGTGTCCTGGGTCTGAGCTGCCACAGGCCAGTCACCTAATCGAGGGAAGGTGAGGGGAGGAGCCATGTGAGTACTGCAGCTTTTCTAGCAAAACAATGTCTTCTCTACTGTGGTGCTTCTGGTTCTGAACAGAGAATTGTGACAGGGCTTACCCAGACAGGTTGTGGGATGCAACCTAGGAAGAGGCAAGACCCTGGGAAAACTATTCAGGTTGGTATTTGATAGCAGTTGTCATCATAAGATATGCTGAGTTGGAAGGAACCCATCAGGAATCCACCTCCTAGCCCTGCACAGGACACCTCAGGAGTCACCCTATGTACCTGAGAGCACTGTCCAAACACTTCCTGAACTTAGGCTGGTGCTGTGACCACTTCACTGGAGGGCCTGTTTCAGTGCCCAACAACCCTGGGTGGAAAACCTTTTTCTAATATCCAACCTAAACCTCCCCTGGCACAACTTCAGGCCATTCCCTCAGGTCCTGTCACTGTCACCACAGAGCAGAGATCAGGGTCTGCCCCTCCTCTTCCCCTCACAAGAAGATGTAACTGCACTGAGGTCTCCCCTCAGTCTCCTCCAGGCTGAACAGACCAAGTGACCTCAGCTGCTCCTTATACAGCTTCACCTCAAGGCCCTTCACTATTTTTGTTGCTCTCTTTTGGATGCTCTCTAATAGCTTAATATCTTTCTGATCTTGTGCTCACTCAGCAGAAGACTTTCTTTGCTGAAATACCTGTTCTTGAGACTTGTGCAATTTTATGTCCACTCCACCTTTGAGCAGAATTGTTCTGAGTTTTTCATGGAACGTTTTACTGTTACAGTTTATTTCTAGATTGGCCATTAATAGTTTGTGTAGTGTGTAAGTGCTTTTCTCAGTTATTGGAGGTGGTGCATAAGGGCAGTCAGTGTGGCTTGGAAGAAGCAAGGACAGGAGCAGGCAAGAGGAGAAGGCTCAGCTGCAGAAGCTGGTAAAGCAGAGTTAATATGGAGCATGTTTGTTTTGGGGTATAATGGGGTCAGGAGCTCAGTGCAGAACAATAGTGGGATTAATACTGAGCAGGATACTGAAGACTTGGAACCAGCAACATTTTTCAGAGGTGGAATGTGTTGTTAAGTCAGTGAAGGTGTTGGAGGATATCCAAGGGTGAAGTGAAACATGCACATGAGAGAGGGAGTGGGACACCTGCACAGAAGTGGAAGGAAGACAGGGATGAGCCTGTGTTTGAAGAAGGTGAAGAATGAGGAAATGGAAGGTAGTGTCTGGAGTGAGGTGAGCTGGAGAGTTGTAAAAGTCCAGGAAATAAAAATGAGAGAGGGTGGTTCCCAAGGGAGTTTGCAGGGAAACAGAGGAATCAGAGCTCTTTGGCTTCCTATCAATGACTTTGAAATAGAATTTTAATTTTTCCTTTAAAGGTGTCTACACCAATGTGTCTGTCTCATTAGAACAAATGCTTTGAAATTACATGTAATGTAACATTTTATGTTTTGCTCTGCAGATATTTTA
>VZTT01008077.1:0-37204 GCA_013400855.1 Buphagus erythrorhynchus | reverse complement strand
CAGTGCCAGCTCTTTCAGTGCCAGCTAAAGGTTTGTCCATGTCCCCTCCTGCTCTAAAGCCACCAGTGCTCAGGTGTCGTTTTCAGTCCCTGCATGGCAATGTCTGCTGAGGACCATGGGGACCTGGCTTCCATCAAGCCACAGCCCTCTGGTTCTGTTAAATGATATCCCACTAGAGTGGTGAGCATTAATAAAAAGGAAATGGCAAGAAAAAAGCACCCTTTTTCTTCCATAGAAGTCCCTTACCCCACTGAGGGCTGTTCAGTGGGGACTGGACTGGGGGCAAAGGAGGGCAGTGGAGCTGGGGAAGGATCTGGAACAGAAGTTGGATGAGCAGCAGCTGATGGAATTGGGAGGATTCAGCCTGGAGAAAAAGAGGCTCAGGGAGCAGGACCTTGCCACTCTACAAGTCTCTGAAAGGAGGATGGAGCCAGGCAGGGCTCTGTCTGTCTTTTCTCCCAGGTAACAAGTAACAGAAAAAGAGCAAACTGCCTCAAGTTACAACAGGGGACATTTAGGATGGATATTAGGGAAAATGCCTTCACCAGAGGGGACAGGCTGCGAGGGTAGAGGTGAAATCACCATCCCTGGCGCTGTTCCAAAGGTGTGTGGATGTGGCACCTGTGCGCGCTGTTTAGTGGCGAACACAGCAGCGCTTAATTGGACTCGATGATGTTCGAGATCTTTTCCGAACTAAATGACTCCGGGGGGAGCAGTGGAACCCCCGCCGCCCCCCCAGGGTCCCGAGCTGGCTGTCCCCATCCCCGGGGACGGGACCGCTCCTCCCGCCCAGCCCGGCTCCGCAGCCCCACGTGCTTTCCCGGCACTGCCGCTGCTTTCGCTTTCGGGAGCTGCCGCTGTCCCGGGCTGGCGGAGGGGACATCGGAGCGGGGACATCGGAGCGGGGACATCGGAGTGGGGACATCGGAATGGGGACATTGGAGTGGGGCCGGGTGAGCGGGGACATCGGAGCGGGGACATCGGAGCGGGGCCGGGTGAGCGGGGACATCGGAGTGGGGACATCGGAGCGGGGACGTNTGCGTCGGAGCGGGGACATCGGAGCGGGGACATCGGAGCGGGGACATCGGAGCGGGGACATTGGAGTGGGGCCGGGGGAGCGGGGACATCGGAGCGGGGACATCGGAGCGGGGACATTGGAGTGGGGCCGGGTGAGAGGGGACATCGGAGCGGGGACATCGGAGCGGGGACATCGGAACGGGGCCGAGTGAGAGGGGACATTGGAGTGGGGACATCGGAATGGGGACTTCAGAGCGGGGCCAGGTGAGCGGGGACATGGGAGCGGGGACATGGCGCTGGGCGCTCCGGAGAGGGACGGGCGAGGTGTCGTGCTGGGATCCCCACGAGGGTTTGGGGGCTGCAGGTCTGGCTCCTTGCTCCCCAGACCTTAGGTGTTCATGCCTTATGCGAAAAGCCGGGATCGAGAAGGGAATTATGAACGCTGGAAAACACCTCCAAGGTGTTTTAGGCGAACAGGTGACTTGTGCTGCCGGGCACAGAGCTGGGCCAGGAGGTGGCAGGGTGTGGCAGAGCCTGGCAGGTGTCACCGTCGCCCCCTCCATCCTCTCGCTCCCCTCACTCGCTGCACCGTGCTCAGGGCAGGACTACCAGGGCCAGTGTTTGTCCAGAGACACGGCGGTTGCTGGACCTGGGTATTTTTTTTCTCTGATAAGTGAATTATGGGACAGCACAGTGTGCCATCTTGCCTTGTCTGGGACTCGGCTGCAGGCTCCATCTGGTTTTCCAATGTAGCTTCTCTGGCCTTCAGAGAAATATCAATAACATTTCATTGTTGCAGCCCATCCGATTAGATCTGGAGATCTCTGCATACACAGCTCTATCTAACATGGGATCTTTTCTCTAATTATTCGCATCTGCTACATTCTCGCTTAAACCTTGTCCTTATTGCAAAGGAAATACAACTTGTTTTTTCCTCTTAGATATAATGGAAGAGGTAATTAAATATCTCCCTGTGTGCCAGAATAATTAGATTTATGCATGTTAATAGAAGTATTCCCATTGCAAGTGCCTTAACCAAAGCCAAGTCAGAGTTTACTCCACGATGAGTGTTTACCTCTGGGTCCCATTTCTTTGGACCACTCCTCAGATCCTTCTCCTAAATTATCACCTAGCTGTAGATTTTAGGCTAGGACGTTACCTTTCTTCCGTTCTGATTGGATATTTTTGGTCATTTCTCTGTTTTTACGGCAGATGCATTTCAGTTGGGGAATTCCCAGCTGATTTTACTTTCATTTTGCTCAGTCTTTTGTTTGTGAGGTCCCGAAAGAAAGGCAGGAAGGACTTTGTGTGTCGGGGCGGTGGTGAGTTATCAGATGGGGAAATCAAGGCAGTGGATATTGTCCTCCAGCTTTGTTGTTTGGTGACCCCCACACTTATTTTGGTGCTGGTACTCTGTTTCTGGGCTTCTGGTAAGTACTCTGTTCCCTCAGAGCAGACAAGAAGTTGGTAGATTTGCAGCAAGGAGTTTCACATTTCAGTTTAATTTTTTGCGGCTAAGAATGCTGCGAATGCCAAGATGGGGAGGAGAGGTTAAGTTTTGCAAAGTGTGTTAAAGATGGTTTTGCATTTGAAGGACAAGGATCAAGGCTCGTAAGTTTTCTGGCTTTTCTTGGGAGGTTTTAGTGTTTCATTTTGGGATCAGAGGTCTTTTACTGAAGGTACCTGCCAATCATTCTTGATGGTCTTATTGAGCAGAGCAGTAGTACAAGAGCTGTGCAGTGTGGCTGAGCTTTCATCCAACTTTCCAGTGTTGTTTTGTTCTTGAATATGAGTCTTTCATTAATTTGTATGAGTCTATTCTTTGCCTGAATGGCTTTCAGTCTTCATTGGCATTAAGGGCTGATTCTGTTTTTGTATGTATTATGGCTTTATTAAGTCTGTTGTTCTTGATCGGTTGGTGATTGCTTTCCTCTTCCCTTCCCCTGTGGTAGGGGTGGCTGGACACCAATTACTGCCAAGTGGAGAGCAGGGTGAAATTTCCCTTCTCCCTTTCTGCTGAGAGGTGGGGAGCTGGCACTGGGGGCATTTTCAGCCCCCTACACTTGAAACTCTTTTGTGAGAGCTGTGTAGTCTCAGAGGATCAGCTTTTCACAGTTTTTTCTGGTGTGACTGACTTCCTGACTTGAGTAAGATGCTGCTGCTTCTGCATCAGCTTCCTCAGAGGGGCTGACTGCAGCAAAGTGGCATAGCCCAGCTCAAACCAGGCAGTGATACCAGGAAAGCTGTGATTCCCACAAAGTGCTCCTCTAAAACTGTCTTCACTTGCATCCTACGGCACAAGGCTCAGTCCTGCATTTTCATGAGACCAGGAGTGAATCCTCAAATGTTGAAACTTTGTGGTCACTGCTGGTTTGAGTGAGAAGAGACGAAAAGCATCGCAGGTGACCCTTGGATCAAAGGCAGAGCTTCTGGATTTGTGACCCATGTAATTGCCATGGCCTGGCAAGTCTACATCAAGCTCTGTTGGTGTTATCCCCAGGTATCTGCACCAAGTGAGGCATGTCCCATGTACTGGGGTGTGTCTGTGTGCCAAGACTGCCTCTAGCAGACCAATTCTCTGTCAGAATGTGGAGCAGAAGCCATCTTTGTACTTGACAACTGGAAGGAGACTGATTACAGAACAATGCAGGTAGGAGATCATGTGCATGTCTTTGTGGGAAGAAAGTTGGAATGGAGGTGATATTGTCACCAAAGCAGAAATGGGTTGTTCATTCCCACAAAATGAGCAGCAAGAACAGTTGCCTGAGCCCTTTATGCAGGGGGGTCCTGCACAAACTTGTGAACTGAGATACAGCTGAAAAAGTAAAGTAAAAGCTGCATACACAAGGAAAGCAAAACAATTAATTCACTGCTTCTCATGAGCGAGCAGGTGTTCTGCCATCTCCAGGAAAACAGGGCTCCATCATATGTAATGGTGATCTGGGAGACAAACATCATCACTCTAACTCCCTGCCTTCCTCCTCCTTACCCCAGCTTTATGTTCTGAGCATGATGCCATATGGCCAGTTGAAGTCAGCTGTCCTGCCTGTGTTCCCTCCCAACTCCTTGTGCATCCCCAGCCCGTTTGTTGGTAGGGTGTTATGAGAAGCAGAAAAGGTCTTGACTCTGTGTAAGCACTCTTGAACAATAACAAAAACATCCCTGACCTCCCCAGAGGTCCTGGTATATGTGAGAGATGCCTGGGAGGTTATATTTGGCAGATGGCCACTGCAGCAGTACAGATGTCAACAGCTTCTCCCTGGCTGGTGCCAGGGGCTCCCAGAGATTGCCCCTGTCCTCCACAGCCCTGCTGTCAGGCACTGTGCAGACAAGCACTGCCATCCTTGCACCCTCATGACTGGGCTCAGATCTCTACTTAACACTCTGGAGTAAGGGTAGGAAATTCTGGCTTAGAACAGCAGATCAAGCCATGTGGGACTGCGTGGGTGAACATCTCTTGCTGCTGTGCCCACTGCTACCCTTTGTCCTCATTCATCCCTCTAGCCCCCGTTTCAGAACGATGACCTGGACCTGCCAGCAGCTGTAGCCAGAGCCCGGCCCCAGCTCGTGCAGCTCCTCACTCCCTGTCCCCCCTGGCTGCTCTCCACTGCCCAGCACTTCATCCCCGAGATGGCCCTGAGCAGCCTGGGGGGCATCACTGACCCCAGAGAAAAAACCTCAGTGCTCCTTGACCTGCTGGAGGAGGCTGGTCCTGCTGCCTGGAAGCACTTTGCACAGTCTGTCTGCATGGAATATGACCTGCCCCTGGATCTGGAGGTCCTGCTCATGAGCTCTGCAGGAGAAGGTAAGAGAGGTCAGGCCACTGTCCCCTGACCAAACACAGCCTTGGCACCCATTACCATCACCCAGTCTAGGTACTGGCACCACCAGTGCCCTCACTTGCATGCCCTTGTTTTTCTTGGAAGCACAACTTCTGGCTTAGAAATGTAATTTGGGGTAAAAAACCCTGACATTAACAGATGAAACCAATAAAAATTGTGCACCCCCACTTCCAATAAAATTGAGATGCAATTTGTGGATGGATTTATTTGAAGAAGAAAAGACTCCAATCTCTTTGTTCTGTGGACTTTTGTTATTTTTTTAAATTCTCCTGATCCAGAAAGGCGAGGAATACAGAAGTCATACAATAACCACAGAAAGCCACTTCTCCATATTTGTCATTAGCAGAGGCAGTGCCTTTAGAGAAAATGAGGCAATTCATAAGGACCATGATGAGTTAGTGTGTGTTATCTTGCAAACTACACAAGGTGTGCACACTGCTTTGTGAGGGTCTGTGGCACCAGCTAAGCTGCACCCCTCCTTTCGTGGGTTGCTTCATCTGGTGATTAATTCTTCTCCTCTGCAGGAAGTCTTACAGGAGGAGTCCTTCTCAACAGTACTTTCACATCTTGCTTGCAGTAACTTACTAGTTGCATCAGTTGGGTGGATGCAGCCTTTGTAACCAACTGCAACAGCAGCTATTTTGGCTGAGATGAAACAGGGCAAAGACCAGACAACCAACAGGGAATGTGGATTGGTGGGGGATTTGTCTCAGGATTGAAGCTGAAACAGTTTTCAGCCTTTTGATACTGTGACATATCATAAAAGAAGATGTCTCTTAAGGTTTTGGAGCTGGCTTATACTGGTTTAACTTTTGTAGTAACAGCTGAGCATCACTAATCCTTCTGAAGGTGAATTGCTTCTGGTTATGCTGAGGAGGTTTTGTGGTAGCTTTGGGCCATACGAGTCAGAAAAGACCCTTGACTGGGCTGCTGACTCTGCCAGTGGTTTATTCACAGGAAACCCTTCTTTGCAGAGAAAGTAGGGCTTCTCTTTTGGGCCACAGTGTGGGTTTAGGTCAGCCAAAGCTGCCCATACTCTGAGTTTGTTTACATCAGAGTAAAGTTGTTTTTCTCCTGCCTTGAAAGCAAAGTTAACTGTACTGTAGTGTAACCTGGAAGGAGAAGATCAGATGGGGACCCTGAAACCTGGATGTCTGCATCCCTTATGCTGAGTCTTGGTTTGTGCCACTGTCTGTGTTGCAAGATGCTTGCCCTTTTTCTCTGGCCAACCATGCTCCAAATTTCAAGGGCAGAATGCTCACATTAACCATAATGAATTTCCCATTCTACTCCTTAAGGTTACTTCAGCCAGACAGAAGAAGCAGGCACAGATACAAGAGTGCAGTCATCTGTGCCAAAAGGTGAGGCTGGGACAGATCCTGGGCACTGTGCTCTTCGAGTTTGTCTTCTCTGCTCATGGCCTGGGCAGGGCTCCAAATGTCCCAGGTACTGACCCTCAGCACAGGCAAGGTGTGGAAAGCAACTGCAACTTCACATTTCACTGTTCTGTTCTTGGTGCTTTGCCTGTGAACCTCCCTTGGTTTTGTTTTCTCTCCCTGAATTTCAGAAAAGCCTCGCTGGCCCCCTGCTAAGGAACTCACTCATTTTAGTTTCTCTGCAGGAATCTCCCACCCACTCTACAAAAGCCATGCTTTTTGCACTTTGCCTGTGGTCAGCTCATTGGTAGGTGGAGGAAGTTGGTTTGGCTTCTAAAGGAAGTGCAGAAAAACTATTTGGGCATCAATCAAGCAGAAACCACTCCAGAGTTGTCAGAATAGGACAGAACACATAGTAGGGTTTTCTTTAGGGCTGAATTTGGAACTGAGACCTTCCTAGCTGGTGCAGATCATGAAGAGACACTTTTGCCTCTGCTTTTTGCTCAAAGACTTCTGAGTCACAGCACTGCAAAAGTCACATGACACTGTTTTGTGTGTCATGTGCAGGTTTAAGATCTTGAAAATAAGAAGAAAAAATTGGCCTTTGTTCTGCATTCAGACTGCTGCCAGCTGCTGTGGTGTCCTAGTGAGTGCATCTTGCCAGTTGCTGGTGGAATGGAAATTTGAAAATAGTGCTGATAGTTACTAAGACCAGTTAAGAAAGACATGTGCCTGTCTCAGCTCTGTCCATTCTTTCTTTCTCTGTCCATTCTGACAGTGCACCATTAAAAAACAGGATATTAACCATAAACCATTAATCATAAACGCCCTTGGGAATCTGTGGGACCTGCATTCCCCAGAAACAGATATTCCCTGCCATGTTTCCCCAGGATATCAAAGCAGTTCCTCTGTTCAAAGCGAGGCAGGTGCATCATCCAGCCTACAAAAAGACTCACCAGTGAGGTGCCTGTGGCCCATCTCAGAAAAAGCAATGCTGTAATCTCAGCCCGAGTTTACAAATAGTTTCATCAGTCCTATTTTTCCTCTTCAGCTCCCCAGATGCTTTGCTGGAGAGTCCTGCCCAGCTTTAATATGCTGCCATTCAAAACACTCTTTGACATGGTTCTGACCTTTCAATTCTCAGGCTCCGCTCGCCGTCGCCGTTGCAGCAGCTCTGGGAGTGACAAGGATGCCAAACAGCGACGACTGGGTATGTGGATATTCCAAAAGCTGTGCTGGGCTTCCCTCTGAGGAAAGGACCTATTTAACATCTTTGCAGAAACACCCAAGAAATCAATTTCCAGCATGGGTGAAGAGGGAGCTAGTGAACAGGGAATAATATGCATAACATACAGAGACCTAATTCTCAGAGGTAGTAAGATTTAGTTTTCATTTAAAGCTGTGTCATCTTTTTCCTGAATGTTGTTCTTCTTTGGCCCCCGTGAAAAATTAGGAAAAGTTATAGGTTATTTTCAAGAGTTCAAAATTTGTCATTTCTACCCAGCAACCTCTGATCAGGGCAATTGTTTCTCTGTCTATTAGTGGTAGTATTTTCGATGTGTCATGACTCACAACTAACTTTTTCACCCTCATACCCCCTCTGTTGTCTTCTCCCTTAGACTCATCTGTGAAGTACAGGCATCTCCTCATCAATTCTATCCACCAGAGATATGGAAGCAGGAGAGAAGCAGGAGCAGAAGCACAGGAGCAAACACAGCCACTGCCTTTCAACCAAACCTTTGTCAACGTTGTCATTCACCAGAGCAAAGCCTCCCGTTTAAAAGAGAGAGCAGAGAAACCCCGGGAGGAGCTGGCAGGTGCTCCTGAGCCAGAGGAATGTGCAGATACAGCCATGAAGGTGTCAGACCTGTTCCGTAGTGAGGCCCCACCGCACACCACGAAGGTGATCTTTTTGTTTGGTAAACCAGGTACAGGCAAGACCAGGCTGATGCACAGGATTTGTCAGAAATGGGCAGAAGGTGTCCTGCCTCAGTTTCTCTTCGCTTTCCTGTTTGAGTTTCGGCAGCTGAATTTGTTAAAAAGAAAATTGACCCTGAAGGAGCTTTTGTTTGACATGTTCCTCCAGCCAGAGGACAGCCCTGATGCAGTGTTCCAGGGGCTCCTGGAGAATGCCCAGCAGACACTGATCATCTTTGATGGGCTGGATGAGTTTGCAGCTAACATGGATGTGTCGTCCTCCTCTAAGAGAGACCCAGGTCTTACCTCCCCTATGCCCATTTCCCAGCTCTTTGCAGACCTCTGTCATGGGAAGCTCCTGCCTGGTTGCACAGTGTTGGTCACCAGCCGACCTAAGAGGCTACCTGACTTCTTATTATATACAGTAAGTGTGTTGGCAGAAATTTGGGGATTCGACCATGAGAAGGTTGAGGAATATGTCAGCCACTATTTTCGTCAGCATTCATTCAGAGAACAAGCCATTGCTCATGTGAAGAACAACACCAAACTCCTCAGCATGTGCTTCATCCCTGCTCTGTGTAACATTGTGTGCATCTGCTTGGAGTATTTGCTCCTTAAACACCAGATGAGCGTGGAGCTTCCCCAGACTATGACACAGTTTTATATCAAAATGTTTCTCATCTTCCTAAACAAGCAGCAAGGAGATGGTGCCAGTGATGAGGAGACTCAGCTGAACTGTAACAAAAAGGCCATTTTGGGTCTGTTTGATCTTGCACTGAGAGGCCTGGAAGAGAAGAAACTTGTGTTTTATGTCGGTGACATTCCCGAGGACGTGAAGGAATTTGCTTCCTTGCATGGATTGCTGACTGTCTTTGAGGTGAAGACGAGTGGCACTTGCCCAGAGGTTGGCTATGCCTTTGTGCACTTGAGCTTGCAGGAGTTTTTTGCAGCACTGTGTCTCATGGTGAGTAGGAGGGTGGACAAGAACTACTTGAAGAAGAAGTTCTTCTTGAAGTCAAAGTGGACTTCAAAGAATGAGACAAAGACCGAGTTTATGGAGAGTTTTCACATATTTCTCTCGGGCTTGTCGTCAAGAGAGTGTAGGACATTTCTCATGCTGCTGGCAGAGCAAGATGAAGCTTGGGTGCAGGAAAAGCAGGATGTGATCCTGCAGTCTCTCAAGAAATTGGCAGCCACTCATCTGTCAGGGCCTAAGGTCCTTGAACTCTGCCACTGCACCTTTGAAACACAAAACCTTGAAGTAGCCCAGCATATTGGGAGCCTGCTGAATTTCAAGTATGAGTTTAAAAACTTCAGACTGACAACACTGGACATGTCAGCTTTGGTTTTTGTCATAAACTCGAGCCAGGATTTGATTTGTTTGGATTTTGCAGGATGTCTTGTGGACACTGACTGTTTGGAGGTTGTGGCTGGCTGTAAAAATGTGGAACACTTGAGGTAAATACAGTGAGTGCTGTGAGCTGGTGGGTGGGAGAGGGCTAAGGGATTGGAAGGTCAAACCTCAAGTTTGTTCTAGAAGAGAAAGAGATGATGTGAGAAAATTTGATCTGAACAGCATAACTTCAGTACTGCAGAAATGTATGAAATAATGAATTTATGAGTGATTGAAAGATAATAGCGTGATAAATCCATTCTGGCTTTATTTTTGTTTGTTTTTACATTTTGATTAAGATGAACAACAGGGTAGTTAATGCAGTAGATAAGAGGGAAGATGATAGGTATTTCTTTTCGATATGAAGGAAGGGTGCAAGCAAATGATAATATCAGCTTTTGGTGTGTTTGTCTCTTTCCCCTTTTCTTCACATTTTAGCTTTCGTAGCAGGAGATGTGGCAATGACTTTGCTGCTGCTCTTTCAAAGGCCATACAAGGAATGGGGAGCCTGAAGAAACTAGAGTAAGTCTTTGCTTGTAACACCAGTGCCTTCTCCCTGTCTGCTCTCTGTAATTCAGTGACACTGGCTCACCCCAGGCTGATCTGTTCTGTGCAGTGTCTGAGGGTAACAGTGAACAGAGCAGCACACACACGTGTGCCTCTCGTTCTGTGCTGGCATCAGGAGCACTGTTGTGTTACCCTGCTGCCTCTGGCACAGGTCTGAGACAGGCTTGTCATGTGCTGCAGGGGATTCTTGTCCTCCCTTTGCTTGGTTTAAGTGATCCTTTCTCTCTCCAGGTTGACAGGTGGGAGCATCACAGCTGAGGGGATGACTAACTTGGTCCAGGCTGCATCACAGTGCCTCCAGCTTGAGGAAATAAAGTGAGTGTGTTGTGGCAGTGACCATCAAATCAACCATTCCTTCCTTGGGATACTGATGAGAATGAATCCGTGTGCAGCTTGCAGGGCAATCGGATACGGGATTTAGAAGTGAAGAGGGTGATGGACCTGTTCTCCCAAATGGAAAAGCTGAAGAAAGTAGAGTGAGTAAAAATGGCTTAAACTTTGGCTACTGTGAAGATAAGCATTGCACAGAGATGTGGGGCACCAAGCTGAGGCACAGACATTTAAGTGCAAGCAGGACTGTGCTGGACTCAGCTCACAGTTCTTATCTAGGTCTTTTAAAATCATCCCAAGGGAGTCCTGGCACCACTGACACCTCTCCAGGAATTACAGTGCATGTGCTCAGCTCAGTGCCTAGCTTGACTTTTCCTCTTCTCTCTCCCTTGGTGAGGTTCAGGTTGAGATGTCTTACCTCTGATTAGGGAGGATGGCTCCATCAGTCTTCCCAGCCTTTCCAGAGCCCTCTTCTCCTGTGCTGCTCCTTCTCACACTCCTGTGGCCACCCAGCGCTGACTGAGAGGGACAGACTGCTGGTGAAACTCCCAGCATGGATCTGCAGCTTTTTAGGTGGCGAGAACCAGCCTGGCTGAAGGGATTTAAAGCCTTTGAAGAGCTGCCAGGGACAGCTGAAGCAGCAGCAGAGCTGCTCTGAGTGCTGGAGTCTGAGTGTAGTTTGTGTGACAGGACAGGGATAGACACAAGGCTGTGGAGTCAGAGCACTACCCCAGCTGAAAGGGAGAGACTCTGCCTTTAAAGGTCTTCCACACACCCTCAGGTGCAAGCAGGTGAATCCAAAATACCTGCAGTTATTGCTGGATCCCATCCAGGAATTAATTACTGGCTTTGCAGTGTGGTTAGAAGTGTTTAAAAGCAGGGCAGAAGGAGGGAGGAAAGGAGGAATGTACCTGCTGCTCTTGCTTTCCTGGGCACACTGGATAACAGCTTGTGGGGAATGCCAGCCTGCCCCCAGGGAAGCAGCTCATCCTGGAGAAAAGGCAGGAAAACTGTGCCATTTGTAATCCTCACCCCTCTCTATTACACACACAGAGCACTCTTCTCAGGGGTGATTCCTTCGAGGCTCTCAGTGCCCCGTGGTCCTGAGAGCAAGCAGAGGATTTGTAGAAGCAACATCTTGTGTTTCATGTCTAATGAGGTCCAGCAAGTAATGAAACAGAATGAACATGCAATTAAAGAATAAATCCTCAGAGGCTGGAGGATTGTGTTCAGGCCTCCCTGCTTTAATAAGCCATACTTAAATTGGATTTGTTGTAGTGGGAGTTTAACTGCACTGTGGATCAGTGGTGTAATCATGAAGGTATGAACTACCTTCACTAACTAACCCCAAACTGGTTAATGATTCTGTTACACACAGAAGAGTTATCTCTGATTGTAAATCCATGGGAGTTACAGCTTGCAGAGAAAGAACTATGATCTGATAATGCTTTTGTAGAGTCCTAGATGTAAATTTCAGAAATTTTGGAGAAATACCCTAATTAAAAGATTGTGTGCTTCAGGATGTTATAATTGCATATTATAATATTGGCTTTTTGCAAATATTAAAATAGATGCTATATGTATAATGTTAAAGGTAACTTTGCTTTAAAGATATTGTTTTTATTAGACATAGTAGTGAAACAGCTGATGAAGTTATGCTTGTGGTAATTAAACTGCCTGCTTGTTGGGATAAAATCCAATGAATGTATGATGAAGGCCCCTGCTACTATCAGCACCTACTGTCTGTAACAAATATGGACCAAAGCCCAAGCTGGAGGTGATAATGAGAACAGACTGAAACCACAGCCAAGAAATGTGCATGCTCTAAAAAGACACACCTGAGGAGGAGCCATGCTAAGCAGCTCTTGGAACATGTGAACTAGTTTGGGGAAAAGTTTAAATATGCATAATTGTTTATGAATAGGCAGTAGGCTGATGTAATAGAAAAGGTATATAAAGTGTGTCTTCAAAATGGCAGGTGTGCTCTTGGCTGAGTGCCAAGCACCTGGCTGTTAAACCTTGCTTTATTATCTTTGTCCCCTATTGTCCTCCTATTTATTAAACTTCTAAATTTTACCAGGAGAGTGAACCTTGTTTTTCACAAGGATGTTTGGGGAACAGAGCAGAGGGCATTTGTGTAACAAAAGAACATGCTATGGGGTCCAGCAGCTGATGTTCTATTTTTCCTCATGTTCACAGCCTGAGCAACAACCATCTTTACCTGAATGCTGTTCTCAGTTTGGCAAAGGAAGGCATCGTGTGTCAAAATGTCACTGAACTGTGTGCCAGGTATCAACACATGAGAGCTCTTGCAAAATCAAGTAGTTTGTCTCTTTAGATGCTGACTTTAAGTGGACACTGTTTTTCAGCTTAATTGTTGGATAATTGAAGTGAACAAAAATCAGTTTGACTCCTTTTTTCTTTTCTATTGGAAACAAAATGGGAATTCTTCATACCATGTACTTTGTCTTTGTATTTTTAATAGGTCATTTAATCCTTGGTCTATAAAACCATTTGCAGGGTGTTATATTTCTTCTTATATCACAGAATTTAAACTTGCTTCTAAGGTCTGCAGTATATCACAAAGGAAATTCTTTACCAACTAGCATAAATTTGCTATCAGTCAGCTAAATTTAGTGAAAATGTGTGAATTTAGCTCTAGCTCTGCGTTCCTTTAAATTACAGGTTTTGGTGTTTTCATGTGTCCAGGATGACAAAGGGTAGATTTTAAAAAAATCCTGTCTCTTGTGGTTGTCTTATGTCCTAAGTTTAACAGGCCAAAGTGATCCCTGGTGTCATTTAAATTGCATATGGTGCATGTGGCTTTTTCTTATTTCTCTTGCTGGAAGGGAGTTTCTACGAATCTCTTTCCAACAAACCTCTGGCCTTGCAAAAAAAAAAAAAAATTCCTGGCCCAATCTTTTCCATGGAGTGACTGTCTCATCTGCACTTCAGCCCCAGCTCAACACGTGGAGTGTCCTTTGTCCCCTGGCTGCTGCTTGGCTGTGGTGATGAGCTGCTCAGGCAGATGTCAGGGCCCTCTTAGCATCCAGGCAACAGCTTTGGTCCTCACCAAACCCCTCTGCTGAACAAAAGGCATCCTTCCACCTCTTCCCTAACACTGACCTGGATCTCTTTTTCAGGGTGAACACTGTGATTATTTGTTTTTCTGGCGCATCTGGGGAAGTTCAAAGGTGAGGCACTGTTTGTGTTTATGCTGTGTTCAGTCATGCTGGTTGAAGCCATCACTTGGTGTCACCATGAACCACAACCACAGCAGAACTGCTGGCCACTGCCCTTGCATCTGGCAGAGCTGGATCTGCTTGAGCAATAGAAAAGTAACCAAAACACCTGGGTTTGCACACACCTACAGCCAGGCACAAACAGATCTTTAGTGCCTGGGTAAGCTTTAGTGCCATGTTTCTATTGAAAAACTGCTGAAAGACACAGAGCACAGACCTTGTGGTTTCTGCTGGAAAATATTAACCAGGACCCAAGTTGTCAGATATTTCATGAAGGCATATTAAAAGCCAAATATTTTGCTTGTTTGCAGACCTTCGGATTTGAAGTTGGAAGAGAAAAAAGATCATGTAATTCCAACTAGACGTGTGAAATTATGGTAAGAGTAGACACTGAAAGTCCTGCTGGTGCTTGTGATTTACAGATGACAGGTACTGTAGAAGGCCAAGAAAAGCAGATATGTTCATCCTTGAGGACAGAGGATATTTCCACGTGTGGAAAAGTTCAAAATAAACCTGAATCAGTAAATAAAAATGACAATAGAAATGCTATCTGGCCCAGCCAAGGGCACCCCCATCCCCTCACTGCTCACCAAGCCTTCCTGTTCACAGCTTGCAGGATCACAGGCTGTCTTCCCAACATTCCAAGATGATTGTGGCCATTCTCCAGAGCTGTCCCTGTCTCTAGAAAGTGGAGTGAGTGCCTCCTCTCCTTCCTGTTGAGTGGCTGTGGGCAGGTGGTGTGGGAGCAGGGGATCATAGCATCACAGACTGGTTTGGCTTGGAAAGGGCCTTAAGGATCACAGGTTTTCTAAAGCAAGATGGTTTGGGTCTAAAACATGAATCATATTGCCAAAGGGATTACACTTTTTGTCTGAAGTTGGTTCATGCAGAAATAAGCAGGGAAGATTATCTGAGATAGAAGAACAGTCCAGACAAAAAAACAATTGTAGGAAAGGGAAAGGAAGCAAGGGAAAGCAAGGTTTTAAGGGCTTTGTTTTTACTGTTCAAATCAGTCCCCACTAACTGGAAAATGCTTCAGTTTGTCAGGCAACAAGCTTGGAGATGCAGGCTGCAGTTACCTGCTGGAAAGCCTCCCTTGTATATCGATTTCCAAACAGCTGAAGTAAGTGTTGCCTTGTACAAAACCAACCTGCCCTCTTCTGAAGGGAAATGGTTTCAAGCATGCAGAACACTAGGAGCTGCTTCACTACCAGTGTAGTGAAAAAAACAAAAAAACCCAAAAAAGTCCTCTGGGATTACAGGGACCAGCTAATTGTCTTTTTCTTTCTCAGTCTCAGCCAAAACCACCTCTCTGTCACTGGCATTTGCAGCCTGTTGAAGTCAGCAAAAACCTGCCAGAAGGTGATGGAGGTGCAGGTCAGGTATGTAGGTCTTGAATCATCCCTGGGGTTAATCCCAATATGCAATAATTCCCACATAGGAGTTATAATCTGAGGTTTTTGTTGAGCCACCTAAGGAGCGTGGAGGGTGAAGAGCATGTCCCAAGGTGGTCACTGACACTGGCACTTGGTGACACATTGCTGTAAGCTGATTTTATCAGGGCCATCAGCCAAGACTGGAGTGCTTACAAACCTGGCTGTCCTTTCATGCATGGAGGAGTTTTAAAATGCCTCCCTGCTCTCTGCCTTGGGAAGTTTTGGAGACAAGATCTCTGCAGAGTATGAGAGAACTGATGACACCTCCTGGAGCAGAACTGGAAGTTCTCCTCTGTTACTTTCACTTGAAAACACACCGGAGTTCAAGTATTGCAATTTTGTCTGGGCTTTGTCTACTGATTCAGAGAAACTGGATCATCAGATACTGCATAATTTGATCCAACCACAATTTAAAACTGATGTAGATGATTTTTTTCTTGCTTTGGGAGTGTTTTAAGCACAAGCGATTGACGTCACCAGAGTTTTGCAGAACAAAAGCAAACAAGAAGTCCTGTAAATAATGAAACCATGACACTGATTGATTACTTCTCTTTTTCACAGCCTTTGTCATGATACTGCAGTCCTGAGGTTTAGAGAAGACAGGGAGTTTGCTTCCCTTCCTCCTAGGTAGGCTGTGTGTGCACAAATGGTGTTATCTCAGCATCCTGTTTAGTTCTAGCATCCTGTGTAGGTACCAAGGGTAACACTCCACTTCACAGCAGTTCCTGTTCCCACCCCAACCCCCAAATCTAAATGTAGAACTGTCTCCTGGCTTTCTCAGCCATTTTAAAAGTTGTCACTGCCTTCTGTAGTGTTTTATGTCTCTAAAGCATATTTCATCCCACAGCATCCTAAGCAGAGCAGGCTGTTTAATGACACCCATGCTATCTGATAATAGTGAGGGTGAAAAAACAAGTGAATGCCACACCAAATTCTGAAAAGATTCACAGACCCCTGCAGTTCAGAACACTATGCATTCGGGACCATGGTACTCCTAAATCATGAGATGTTTGGAGTTTAATTTTTCCCCTCAGAACATTATGGTTGAAACAGCTCAACCCGAAGGTTTTGACCAAGAAATGGTTTCCTGTTGCTCCTGGAATTTTAGGTTCACTATTTATACCCTTGTTCTCTGTGGACTGAGCCCACTGTAAAATAGCATTTCCCATGGTACACCTGCATTCCACCTCTTAGCCAGAGACAAACAGCAGAGCTGTCGTGGGGTACAGCCCCGTGGCTGTGCTTGAAAGAGAGTGACAGCCTGACACTCCTGATCTGTGGCCTCCTTTAAGGCACCAGGTGACATTTCAAACTCTGATATTTTAGGTTTTGCATTTAGTTATGAATAGTCAGATTTAGTCACAGTTTTACTGTTTATAGTTGTAGTTTTTAGTTGCAGTGTTACAGTTTAATTAGTCATAGACAGTTCCATTTAATTATGAATAGTCAGATTTTTGTACAGGCTCTTCACAAAACTTATTTAGGTAAAAGCTGAGTTCTCCATCAAACTTAGATGGAAATATCTCTTTCCCCTTCTCCCCAGTTGCCTGCATGCTCAAATATTTGGTTAGAAAAGGAGAGCTTGCAATTGGCAAGGTACAGGCATGGGCTGGAGCCAGGGTAGCCCCAGGGATCTGAAAATTGCTAAAGCAAAGGAGTTTTTACTTTTGTCTGGTTTTGTGCTCACTTAGGGAAGAGCCTTTGTTCTCTACTGATGACCAACAACATGAGGAGGAAAACCAAACACCTACCACCTCCCAGAAAATAAGGTACCCTGGGCAATTTTCACTGTACTACATGCATGTCCTGTCTCTGGGTCTTATTTCCAATCTCTGCCTCTCTAAGTGGGGAATCACAAGAGAACTGGGAATGTCCCCAGTGCCAGCAGCTGCCAGGGGAGCTGCAGGCTCTGCCCTGGCTGGGGGGAATGGCTGGAGCCCCTCTCGAAGGGCTGTGCCCACCCTGAGCCTTACAAAGGACACAGGGACCTGCAGTGCCAGGCAGGGGGTGGCCCCATCACCTGGAGACTCTGTGGGAGCTGGTAAGCAGTGAGGTATTTCAAGGGGATTGTTTAATTTCATTATTATCTCGTCACTGATTCTCTAGTTTTCACAGGAGTGAAGTTTACAACCTTGTTTGAAATCCTGCAGACCTGGATGATTGATTTCTTTTTTTCCCCATAGACTCACAGACTGTAATTTTCAAGCCAGTGACCTGAAGAATCTTTGTGCAGTCCTGAAGGAATGTGGCCACATCTCTGAGCTGGAGTGAGTGCTCCTTATCCCCCATGGTGTTTACCTGCAGTTGTTTGGGATGCTGAGGAAATGCCACTTGTTTGTTCTGCAGTGTTGTACAGAGAGTGGGTAGAGGCATAGCCTGGTGGAAGGTGTGGCTGTACATACAGAAAATAGAGCTGATGGTGCCTATTGGCTTTTTTTACTGTGAAAATTAAATGCCTTTCTTTAAATCCTAGCCTATCACATAATTATCTGGGAGATGAGGGACTTTTGCAGCTGTTTCAGTGCCTCCCCAAACTGAAAATGTTACGTTCTCTCAAGTGAGTAGCTCCTGTTTTTTTCCTTATGCATGGATTGGGTTTTGTGAAGTATTGTTTGTGGAAGCACAGTGCACATTTGGGAAGGGCTCTTCACAGCCAAGTGCAGGAATATTCTGTGCTGGGCAGCTGCACTGTGCTGCCTGCTCTGTCCCCACCTCCTGTCCAGAGCAGGTTACTCCACTTGACTGAGTCCAGTGCCCCAGAGCCCCTTGCTCACTGCTCCATGAAGGGGACAGGTGCTCTGATGGCAGCTGTGGCTCCTGCCTTCTGAATCAGCCTGAGGCCTTGAGCAACCAAATATTTCCTCTTCAAGTTCCTCCTTGGGAGGGGGAGCAGTCCTTCCCCTCCTGAGGGGAACAGCTTTGAAGGAAGGGAAATGCTGGGGAGATCCAGCCTCAGTGGTGGAGTCTGAATCCATCTGCAGTGGTGGCTTGTGTTTATCTGGGTATTCCACCTGGCACTGCCATTGCAAGTGCTCTGTACAGAACTGTGGCTTAAGGAGCATGGCACCATTCTGTACTATTGAAAGAAATGTTTATTGCTCCTGTTTGATTAATTGAACTGTTCTCAAGCCAAGACTGTTCCAGTTATAGACAATCTCACTAGAACAGTGAGAGACTATGAATTCTCTGTCTTTGGAGGTGTTAAAAACCCAAGCAGTGTCCTGAGCAGTCTCCTCCATGCTAACCTTCCTCTGAGCAGGAGAGTTTGACTAGATCAGCTCTAGAGGTCCATTCCAGCCTTGGTTATTCTGTGCTTCTCTGAACACTAAAAGTGAGGGATGAATTTAAAAGATATGGGAGTGAGTTGTGTTTGCAGAACTGTAGCTGGAAACACAGGCAGAAGGCAGCAAAGCAGCAGCCTGGGAGTGCTGCACAAGGAGCACTGTTCTGTGCCATGTTAATTTTTATCAGTCTTGCTTTCAGCAGCTGATTTCATCTTTTCTTCCTGTAGGTTTAACGACAACCAGATCTCCCTGAACTCTGTGTTTTTCTTAGCTCAGTCATTAACTGCACTGGAACACATTAAAACAGTGAGCCTCAGGTATGACCAGGAGTACTTTTAGTATTCTTTTGCTATTTAAAACCTCAGGCTGGGGGTTTTGAGGAGCCATACAGGAGCTTGTGCTGTCAAACTCCATGCTGATGATGTTCTTTTCTGGTTACAGCTTAGGACACACACAGGTGGTTCATCTGACCTTTTGGGAAAGAGTCAGGTAAAATCATACCCACTCATATAAGTATTTTAAACTTCTTGTGAAATCCTAAACAGAAGGTGATGTGTGTGTCCCTGGGGTGTGTCAATTAAAGAGCCAAACTCCAGGCAGGGTGGGGGAAGCACAGTGAGCTGTTTCATGGCTGATGGACTGACAGCAGCCTGAGCAGCATCCAGCTGCTGACATCTCCCTGCTGGGCCAGGACACAGCAGATGCCAACCTGGGTGGGTGCAGAACTCTCTGGAGGCTGGAAGAGGGCTCATTTTCTCTCTTTTTCTTCTGGGGATGGGGTGAGGCTCATTCTGGCAGGTGATGAGGGAAGGCAGATTGGAACATGAGGCCACTGCCACCACCTCACCCCCTTGATGGGGACACAGGAGCAAGAACATCAGCACAACTCATGGGCTAAAGTGTTCTTTCCCCAGGAGTGCCAGCAGATGGAGAAGTGGTCCCCGGGCACATCCCAAGCAGGAAGCAAAAGGACGGAGATTTTGGTATGGCAGCCTGGCTTCCCTTTGTCACCAGGACTGCAGGGAGAGATGACAGTGGGGTCTGTGACTTAGGGCAGTGGGGTGTGTGGGACAGACCCATCCCTCCAGCTGTGTCTCCTCAGAGAGGAAAATAAATAGTGCATCTTTTGCTTGGCTTGAGGGGATTGCCTTGCTTTCCAGCAGAGGAAGCTTCTACCCATAAATAATGAGAGACAGATCTGTGTGACTATTACATTCAATCCATGGAGACCTGCCAGTTTGTCACCCAAAAGGACTTCTATGATTTCCTTCTTGGAGAAGGACATAGGAGCACCATTTCCAGCCTCCCTCTGGGAGAGCCAAGACAGTGCTGAGCAGGGAAAGATGCTGTCCAGCTTCCTGAGACAACTGAATCACCAGTGATGTGGCTCTAGGGAGGCAGCACCCAAAATATTGGTATTTTGGTGGACTGGCTCTCTCTGATCAGCTCAGGGGTGGTGAGTTCATCTGCTTGCCCCAGATTTTGATTTCTTAGTCTTAGACCAAGAGTAGCACAATACACGTAGTGGAAGTGACAGGGTCACCATGGGCCTTGTGCTGGGATGGAGGACCTGGGCTGTGCAGGGAATGTTGGCATCCTGTGGTCACGTTCAGCTCCTGAGTGCTTTGTCTGCTTCAGTCTCAGGGACTGCAGAGTGGATCTGGAGGATGTGACCAGGCTGTGCCAGACACTGGCTCAATGTCCCCATTGGACAGAGATCGAGTAAGTCAGTTTGTCTGTCTGTCTGTCTGTCTGCCTCCCCAGCCCCACACACAGATTTGATGTTCAGGGTGGCAGCTGGGGAGCACCAGCTCTCCTCCCACCACATCCTCCCAGGGCTCCCCACAGAACTTCACCCCCATACTAAGCTAAACCCAGACTGTCCTGTTCCAAAGAGAGCTTGGCCTCTCCTAAGTGTACCACTTCAATGTGTAAAGACCCCAGAACACGTGTGTTCTCATAATCTTCCTCAGTCACTAGAAACTCTCTCAGAGACTAGAAGTTCTCTAGACTTCCTCCTGTGTCTAGAAGCAAATTTTGTCTTCTATTCCTCAAGACCTCAGCTTGTAGTACAGCCAGAGCAAGAGCTCCTGTCCACTGAGCCATGAACTCTGCTCCTGAAGGGCTGGTCACTCCAGGCAGGAGCTTGGCACCAAGAAAATTAGAAGAATACTGGCCAGAACAAAAACTGAGTAATAGCAAATTAAAATAACATAATACCCCTATTTTCTGCATGAAAGACAACAGTAGCATCATTTTGTAAATGTACAAAAGTTAGATTCTTGAAACTGGAATGTTAATTGGCTGTAGGATGTAAAGAAACACAGAGATCAGGCTGTAAGGACTAAATCTTGCCCAACTTTCATGGCATTTCTGGACATGTCCTTTTATAGAATTTGCCCATAACACCGTATGTGTGTGCATGTCCATGTAAATTTTACAGAAGTCATTAGGGATTGAAACAATTTCTCCTGGATTTTGTTTCCTTCCATGTTTTATAGTCTGTCTGGAAATTCATTGAGTGACCAGAGCATTGAGAGATTACTGAGCTTTCTGCCATCCCTCTGTCATCTGACACTACTGAGGTAATGTTTGGTGTCCCTGCTTTGACTGCTGCCATGAAACATTGGTTTGGAAAGTGTTAATACCACAGCAGATCTTAGGAGCATTAATCAGTAATTGTAAACTAACAAGCAAGGCAAAGAAAATGCAGAAATGCTTTCACACCCATTCCTTTCTTGTTTCTAGAAGTAAAGCAGCACTTCAATAATATTTAGCAGAGGGCAAAAAAGGACAGGAGGAAAGCTTTCTGTCCTAGGCAAAGCATGCCATATAATCCTCACTTAGCAGGTCCCATGGAACATGACTGCCAGCACCCATGACAAGTGTAGGAAATGTGGGTTGACACATGGTGACAACACATCACCTGTTTGTGTGGTCAGTGTCCCACAGCTCTGCCCTGCATGGTTCTGACATCCTGCCACACTTGACACCACAAGTGTTTTCAATCAGCCATTTAGGCAGAAATTCAGGCCAGAGGATTGCTGCTAGGGGCTAGGACACCCCACTGTGGGGACAAAAAGCCCAGAAGGAGCTTGGCAAAGTGTTGTAGCATCTGCAGGGTGTCATGAGTTTGCCCAGTCAGGAGGTTGCCTCCAGTTTGGGCTATCTCTAGTCCAGTAGCCCCAAAGAGGAGTTGTTCAGTGTAGGCCCTTGGTCTGTATTCCCTTTTTAGTCAAAGGGGACTAAAGGAGACTCTCCTTTAGGTAAATGAATGCTAGATGTCAATGCTCAAAATTTTAGGTCCTTGCTCCCTCATCCTGAGTTAAATGGGATGTATTCAATCTTTTGTGTCTCAAAATGAACAATGGGAAAATTGGGCTGTGTGTACAGGAGCCTCTCTTCTTAGGAGCTGATCTCAGTGTTTCTTCTTTCCCCTCCCTTACAGTATTAGGAAAAACTCCTTGTCCCCACATTGTGCTGTTTTACTCCTCAACTCCATCAACCTCTGTGAGCGGATCAGAGTGGTGGAAGTCAGGTAAGACACTCAGACTGGAGCCAGCAGCTCAGCCCTAAAGGGACTACAAAACCTGTCATCTTTGGAGATCAGTGCTGAAGGACTGTATTTTATTTCTGCTTCAGGTCAGGTGAAAATGCCTTCTTGCATTTAGGAGCAACCATGCGAAGCCAAAAGACATCCTGCAGGTAGTGGCATAGAACACTCACTGTAATTCAGTTGTGGGTGGGTTTGAAACACAAGTGCATGGAGCCAGATTTCCTCTTGTATTGGGAATTCATGGGTGGCCAAGGAGCTTGGGCTAGTAGCTTAAGCTTTAGGGCTCAATTCATCTGCTTAAATGCAATTCAGAACTATTTGGATGCATTGCAATGGCAGAGGCCTGTGCTTTTCTTTTTCTCTTTTTTTCTGGGCTGTTTATGATCATCTTGACTTGCACCAAAGTCTGCTGCATGAGCACCTGAACTGAGCCCTCACCACTGCATTTTCCAAACGTGTGCCTCAGATTCTGGGTGATAATCCCCACATGAACATCTGTGTGATGTGAGATGTGTCTGCAGCCTGCCTGGGAGCGATGGCTCCTGAGTGCCCCTGGCCAGGAGACTTTAATGTGGCTGTGGTCCAGCCCCAAGGAGATGGCACAAAATGTGAATGCTGCCCAGAGAGTGGTGGGCAGCTCTGAGAGCTCAGGCTGAGCTGGTTGCTGGCCGTGTTTAACTCTTGCTGTCCCACACAGGCTCACAGGCTGTGCCATCGGGGAAGGGCAGGTCGAGGAGCTCTGCAGCATCCTGGAGCAGCACGGGTGGCTGGCAGAAGTGGAGTAAGTGGGGCTTGGGGTGTTACCATGGTCCTGAGCAGTCACTGAGGGAGAGCTGTGTTTGTGGGGTTCAGCATTGCCTGGAGTTTCCCAGCCTGTCTGCAAGGGTATGTGTGCTCATTCACACTGCTGAGAAACAATCCATTGGAAATGATACAGGTCCTTTTGAGCTGATGACACAGCTTCCTTGGGCTTTTCACCCCATTAATGGTTTGAGGCATTTGTTGCTTTTGAGCTTGCTCTGGAGCTTATGCATGAGGTAATTTCATAAGGCAGTGATTTGTTTTAAACAGGCCTTTATTGGCTAAGCTAGGATTTAAGTCCAGGAAATTTGAGTTTTTTTCTTCAAAGCTTCTCAGAGGAGCTGTTTAAAAGAAATATAGAATTATAGAATACTTTTTTTTTTAGAAAGGATCTTTAAAGGCAATCTAGTCTAACTGCCTGTCATGAGCAGGGACATCTTCAACTAGATCAGGTTTCTCAGAACCCTGTCCAGCCAGGCCTTGAATATTTCCAGGGATGGGGAAACCTCCACCTCTCTGGGCAACCTGTTGCAAAGGCTGAGTTTTGGTTGGCCACACTGTTCTTCTGCCTTTCAGTCTCTCCAGGAACCAGCTGGGAGATGAAGGGCTGAGGTGCCTCTTGGACCACTTGCATCGAGTGCCTGGTACCTGTTCCCTCAAGTAAGAGAACACACAGTGAACCCAAGGTGCAAGGAGGGTGTTGGTGTGATCCTTCATGGAGCTGCTGCTTGTGCTTCTTGCCCTCTCCTGCCTTAGGAGGAAAGCTCTGGCTGAACCATGAGCACAGCCTCAAGACCACCAGGCTGTGGTGACTCAGGGTCTCATCCAAAACCTGCTGAAAATAAGCAAAAGTCTTTTTATTAGTGTCATCAGGAAACAGCAATGACCAGAGTGGGGTGGTGTGACAGAAGCTGACCCAGTTCCCAGAGTTTCCAGTTCATCACTCTTCTGCATGTGGTGTCCCCTTTGAGTTAGACAGGACCCAGAGGTGCTGTGAGCTGAGCTGTGTGAGCTGAGCTATGCCCTACACCAGCCTCTCCCCTTCCCTTTCTGCTGGGGCAGTAAATGTTCCAGCTGCTGCTGCCTCTGTAGTGCAAGAGGAAAATTGCATTTGCTGTGTCCCCCAAGTCGTCAGTGCTGTTTTGGGGGCTGCAGGGACTGAGCAAAGCTGAAGGGGCCCAGCACCCCACAAACTGCTCAGTCTTCAGTGCCAACTTGAATTTTGCTTCTGTGCCTGAGGAGCCTGGGGGCTGCCCTGACTCCTGACACGTGAAAATTCTTCCTTCTCTTTCTTTCTGTGCAGTCTCAGCCATAATGGGATTTCTCAGGATGGAGTCCTACATCTCATAAATGCCTTTGTCACATCTGGAAACACCACTGAAGTTCAAGTCAGGTGACTGTTTTTCTTCATTAATTTCTGAATCTTACCTGCTTGTTTTCCTCTTAATTATTGAAAGTTTGTGATCTTCAGGTAATAATGACGAGGACCACGTTTTCAACTACCTTTATCCAACTACCTAAAGCTTTGGTTTATGTCCATTTTGAATAGCCAAACATAACTGGCAAGCAGAACTCCCATTCCACAGGGCCAGGTTAATTTTGTGTATAGACACAGATATTCAGCTGTACCAATTATTGTCATGTATGTATCAGTTAATGAGCCTCCTCAGGGCAGGAGCCAGCATTTGCTCTCTAAGATTCTCTTCAGTATGTTGAGATTTCAGAGGCAATAAAAAGCAATTTCCCACGTTCTTTTACTTGGATTTGCATCTTTATCTCCTTTCCTCTCAGGGCAAAAATATCCCATGGGCTCTGGGCCTGCTGCTCTGTGCTTTTCTCACAGATTCCAGTCATGAGACTGGGCTGTGCTGCACATCTGTGGGACCTTACCAGTGTTTATGTTCATGGGACCAGTTGGTCTGTCCTGAACCAGCTTTAACCAGGGCACTTCCATGCATTCCTGCAGTTAGATGTGGGTGCTGAATCTTTGGGCTGCTTCAAGGTCTCCTGTTGTACCCCTCCCCAGAGCTCAGCAGAGACTGCAGAGGAGGCAGATGAAAGTGGGACAGGTCAGGATTGCTTCTCCAAACACCAGTGCTGCCTTTATGCCAATTCAGCATGAGTGAGACTTTATTGAAGCATTTCCCTGGGCTGGTTTGTTTTAGGGAGGGGTGAGCTGGGGCAGGTACCTCTGTCACTGCTGTGCTGGATTATTTTCTGGAGTTTGGTATCATTAAATTGTCACCACTGGGAAAGGTAGTAATTATCCATCTAAATCTTACACTCATGTTTTCTCTGTGCAGTTTGTGCTCCAAAGCAACTTTAATCATCAAGCTGGCAAGCGGAGATAACCCAAGAAAGATTTTGAGGTAATGTTACAGACTTTTTGTGGTGATTTCTTTGGCAAAGGTGATGTCCTTTTTCGAGGGACAAGGCAGACAAACCCTCTTTTTTCCCCTGGCTCCTGGCATGGTGATATTTTACAATAAAAGCTGATACATTTCATTTGACTCCTCATCTTCTGAGAAGAGTTTTCTCACATCACAGAGAATTCCACATCCCTTTTTCTCTTTGCTTCCCCACTGTCTGTTCCTCACTTGGCACCTGTAAGTGTTCCTACAGCCCCTGTCACAGG
This sequence comes from Buphagus erythrorhynchus, assembly GCA_013400855.1. Classification (NCBI taxonomy): domain Eukaryota; kingdom Metazoa; phylum Chordata; class Aves; order Passeriformes; family Sturnidae; genus Buphagus; species Buphagus erythrorhynchus. Next base: position 11,808 of record VZTT01008077.1, on the reverse strand, counting down.
ACAAGGTCCTACAAAAAGCAGTGCCATTGCAGCATACAGATATGTTCTACCAGAATATCTCAACAGATGCTTTTGAAGTGTTGCCACAATCTTTTTTTGGAAACTCTTAAAGGTGTTTAATGTTTTTGTGTCATCCTTCTTTGTGGTTAGGCTGTGCTGCTGGTATTTCTGGCTCAGGAAGCCTGAACTGTTTGTGATGAACTAAGGCTGTTCTCTTTCTCATCATTTCAGACTGGCAGAATGCAACTTTCAGCCAGAGCACTTGGAAAAGTTGTTCTTGCTCCTGGAAAAGTGCACTGGCCTGACAGAGTACACGTGAGTTAATGGCTCTTGGACCTGTCTGGGTGGGTTCATTTGTGAGCTGTTCATTACAGTGAGCTTTGGTTCCAGGTCCTCAAATAACAACATGACAGTCCAAGCTGCAGAAAGACTTTTGCATTCCCTGAGGAAAGATCTGGGGCTGCTGAAAATCAGGTACTGTGTCATTGTGCTTTTTTAGATGCAGATCTGAGACTGGTCTGATCTTCTAAGATCTCCTTTCATCAAAAACAAAAATGAACTGTGCTTCTTCCAAAGGCAGGTAGCACTGGCCTGAGAAATTCCCATGGCTGACTCTGTTATTGGTATTTAGCTTTATCTCCTTGGTTCCCACTGAGCCTCATGTGGAGCTCAGCCATAAACTGTGCTGGCTCTATAGACCACTGCCAGCCTTGCAGAGGAGGGGGATAATTCTGGTGGACACATTCCTATTGCCAGAGCATCCTGCACTTTGTCTGTAGCAAATTCTCCATCCTCTGCAGGGAAGCTGGGCTACTCCTGCCTGCTGCCCCATTTCCCATGCAGACATTACTCTGCTAAGCCAAGCTGCCTTTCCACATATTTAGTGTGGAACACTCAGCTGGCAGAGGCAGAGATGGATCCATGTGTGTGAATAAAGCAGAGCTGCCTTTATTCTTCTTTGCAGCATAGAAGAGCCATGGGTGAGCAAAGAGAGAGTCATGAACCTTCTCGAGCTGGCTGTCCAGACCTCTGGAAACATTACTGAGATCATGTAAGTGGCACCTCAGGTTCTGGTGTCTTTCACCATTTCACTGGTTTCTTCATTTTCTTTTGGCCTGATACTCGTAAGGAAATGAGATTGCAGCCAGCACTGGTTCTTCTGTTTATTCACTGTCTCCAGTGCATTTGTGATCTATTTGCTCACTTGAACCAATTTTAACCCAAATGGCTGATGGGTAGAAGTGCTTAGAAAGCTTGTGGTCACACAACTCAGCAGGTTTAATGGGAAGGAGACCACGGTTGTCCTGGTTGTCCTTGGGAGAAAGGGTGCCAAGCTTAGGCTGGTTTTTGAGCTAGTTTAAACATTACAAACCTCTTCAGAGATGGGTGATTAGCTTTCATGTGCCAGCATCACCCTGTCCCATTCAGTCCTCCTGATTTTTCCTATGGAAAATAATATTTTCTTCCCTCAGGAGTTCACAGGTTTATGCTGTTCTCTAATCTCTACCTTTTCAGGATATGTAAAGATAAAACCCTCTTCCAATTAGTCATAAGATTCCCACACTGCCTGGAGAAGACAGAATCAGTCATTAGCAGGTGAGAAAGTGACTGATTATCATTATTTTCTGTTTGCTCTGAATTTCACTGTGGGATAAAGAATATCTTCAGAGTGTCTAAGGCTGCATGGGTTCAGTCTCAGAGCACCTCTGTGCCACACATGTGGAAGAAACCTTATGCATGTGCATGTGTCCTTTGGGCTGCTCTCCTTCAGGCCCATACTGGACCTAAACAAGGCAAAAAAATCCATCTACCTTCCTGGGAGAAAACTGGAAACAGCAGCACTTTGAAGACTCTTAAGACATGCTGGCTTCTGCATGAGTATGCATCATTGCAGACAGAGCAGCATCAGTGTCCTTTTCCTTCTGTGCAGCTGGAGGAAGAGGCAGCTCTTGTCCTGGGCAGTGGGGATGGGCTGTGTTCCTCCACACTAGACTGTGACATAAAAGGGACATGGCAGGAAAGCCCCAGGTGGGCTCTTGAAAGCCCTGATCTGTCCCTAATCGTGTCCCTGGGGAGCACCAGATGCTGCACTGGGCTCTGCTGATCCTCACTGACAGTTGTGCTGTGTGTTTGTGTCCTGCAGACTGAGTCTGTACAAGCCAGAAATCAAGCACTCCTTCTGCCAAAGGCTTTGTGAAAAATGTGCTCAGCTTCAGGAGCTGAGGTGAGTTGCCAGGTGTTGTAAAGGATTTTTAGGAAGGGGAGCAGTTTGTCCAGGTGAGTGCAGCACTCTGAACACACAGGGGCATGGTTCTTCCCAGTGCAGGGTCCCAGTCCCTGCCCTTTGGGTCCCTGCTTGGAGTGTTTGAATGGAAAATAGGAAAGAACCAAAGACCTGGTGGCTTCCTGGGGTATCCTTTGAAATCACCTAAATCTCCCAGTGCCCAGATCAGCTACACTCACTCACCATGGCTGGGAGCTCCCATGGCACCTTGCCCAGTACCAGTGCTGTGTCACTCCTTCAGTGTCCCAGCACTGCTGTGTCTTTGCTGTGGGTTTGGTACAAACCTTTTGCCACCACGGGACAAAGCCCAGACCTGTCATTCCTTCGTTGCAGATGGTCTCATGTGGAACTCCATGAAGATGAAGCAGAAATTCTAGTCAGGATTTTGCTACCCCTTCCAGAGCTGAAGATGTTTGGGTATGTCTCCAGCTGGGACCTTTTCCACCTATTTATTATTTGCTCAATCCTGTGCCTCAGGCCAGTCCTCTTAGTCCTACACACAAGGGGTGTGGAAATCTCTCCAAACTTACTGGTCCCTGATGTCTGTGCTGTCTGGGATTTGGGATGGGGCAGTTTACCTGTCAGTGGGGTAAACTCCTCTTTCTCAGTGTGCTGAGACCTAATCTTCTCATTTGATCCTTGCTGTTTTGCAGGCTGACCTCTAGCAATGTTGCACCAACTGGAATTGAGTATTTGATCTCAGGCTTGCAGAATTGCCAGGCCATTGAAGAGCTCAAGTGAGTGTGCTGTTACCAGGCTGTCCAGAGGCTGCCAGGCCTTTCTAGAAGCTTTACTTAAACTGCAGCCTCTCTTCTGCATCTGCTGTGGACAGATGTACTTTTCCTGATGGCTTCTGATAGGGAAGAAGCAATAATTCTTTTCTATTTTCAATGAACAGTGAGTGAGAGAGACAGAGATCAGTAGTCTGTGGCAGGGCATTCCAGTGGAGAATCAAATGTTTTGGTAGTGTTTTTTTACATAGATCTTGTCTTGTGGTCACAGTGACACCTTGCTCCACAAGGGGCTGGGCTCTTGCTCCAGAGGTTTGGTATTCTGTTGGTATTTTACCAGAATCCAGACAGGTCCACTAGAATTGCATTAGAGAACAAAACTGAAATTATCCACAGGGACTAGAATACACTCCTCCATCTCTCCCACTCTTGCTCTGCTCCCCTCTGTGCTGAGTGCTCACACAGCTGTCCCTGGGTAGATAACTGTACAATTGTACCTTTGTTATTCCATCTTTCAGCCTGGGCTACATGGAACTCAGCAGCACTGCCATCCCTGAGCTTGTGCTGGGGCTCTGTGAGATGCCATCCCTGAAAAGGCTGGTGTAAGTATGTGACTGCAGGTCACCTCTGGCCTGGCTGGGGATGCTGAGTAGCAGGAGATTAATGTCCATTTCCCTGGGGATGTTGTTTCCAGCTTGAACCACAACAGTATTGGGAATGATGGCTGCTCCAGACTCGCAGAGGCCTTGAGGGAAATGCACAACATGGAGGAAATCAAGTAAGTCTCTCCTTCCTTGCAGAGAGGTGACCACTAGTGCCAGCATTTGGAGAGAACCAGATGCGCTTATACACAGTATTGTAGAGAAGCAGCAAGGCTGCAAAATGCTCATGTAAGAGGTACCTTGGACTAGAGGAAATCAGAACTTGATGTTCAGAAGAGGAAACTTGGGTCTTACCCCACTCTGCTGCAGTCATGTAGAAAATGGATTAAACAGAATTTAAATCTTCCCTGGGATCCAGAATAGCTGCAAAGACTCCCTTCTGTCCTTCTGTCCTGGGAGAGCCTCAGACCCACCATTTGCCTGGTCTGAGAAATCTGTACCTGGAGCCAACCCCAGGCTTGCTCTGCTTTCTCCCTCTGTCTCTTGCCAGGTGCTGTCCATTCTCCACTGTAGCAATTTGGAAAATAATAACAACAACAACCTGTCTTCATCCTTTCTTGGTATTCTGGCTGAAGTAATTTCCCACCTGTCAACAGGATCCAATGATTTTAATTGTTCTTTGCAATTTTTTAAATTCCTCATTAACACCTATTAATTTTTTTGTGAGATAGTTGAGATAAACAACTCTTTGATTCTGCTGGCAAGGCCTGAAGTGTCATCCAGTAAATGGGACACATTAAGTAAGATCTTGTACTTTGCCTGCCAGTTTCCTTTACAACACAGCCTTCCATCTCTTCTTTAAAGTTTAAGCCACAACAAGATTGGAGATCCAGGCCTGATAAATCTTGCTGCTGTCCTGCTGGAAATGCAAAACCTGAAGAAACTCAAGTGAGTCCCTTTGTTTTGGTCCAGCTTTTTGTTCATGGCTGTGGTTGGTGGGGAAGCCTATGTGGGAATCCCTGTGCAAGGCTGAGACATGGATTCAAACTCTTCCTTCTCCCAGGGAACAGAAATTAGAGCATCCAGGCTCTTTGTTAGGCTCCGCTCTTGGGGTAAGCCTTGTAACTTTTTGAAATTAAAAACCTGGAAATGACTTGAAGCAAGAAAAGGAGGCTCCCAGTTCTGTCTGTGAGAGGGAAAACTGTTCCTTCCCCACAGTACCTGCAGGGCCAGGAGTTACTCAGCACTTGACAAAAGAGCCTAAAAATCCCCAGACCATTTCCCAGAGACACGAGCTCCATCACAGCAGGCAAACAGTGAAATATCTTCAGCTGGTACATTCTGGTTCTCATTTACTCACTGAGAGTCTCATATTTATTTTAGCCTTTCAGGGAATTGTCCTAGTCCTGCTGGAGGGGAAAAGCTGATGGCAGCTCTTGCCCATTGCAAGCACATCAAGGAGTTACTGTAAGTGTGTCATTTCAAATGTCCTTTTGGGAAGCTGGGCAAAAATCAAGGCATAGAAATCTGAATCAGCTCCAATAAAGCCAGGATCAGTTTTACCACTTATTCTTGTGAGAGCAAGGTAAAAACTCTGCTACACACCATAGAAATGTGTGGTGCTGGGTGTGGAATGTTTGGGGATGGGTTTCTGGATTGTCTTGAAGATTTCCAAGAACTGTGCAGTCTGCATTAATGGACTAATGGATTCAAGAGCTGAATCTGCAAGTTTATAGCCAGTGTCTCAAGCACAGGAGCTGTTCTGTGCCTGTGCTGCCCAAGAAATCACCATTAATCTATGTGGCTGCAAAAATGGAGGGAAGTGGACAGATAAAGGCTTTACACAGTCAGATCTATTGATGTTCTATTCTAGACCAGTTTAAAGAACGTATGTGTCCTGCCATATTATAAATAAAATTTAAAAATAACAAGTAAGGAAAAGTTACAGTTAAACTGCTGGACCTGTCCTTGTAACCTTCAGATTATGGTGTGTGTACTAAGGGCACATGTGAAAAAGTGCCATTTCAGTTAAATTCCAGCTCAGATAACTCAGTCAGGAAGGGAGACAAGTGTGCTTCTGGGAAGTGCAGCTCAGTTTTACTTCCCTGTTTAACCTCTGCTGAAGGATTTCAAAACCTCACTGTTTCTTCCTCCCACCCTCAGAGTCCTTTGAATCAAGCACATTAGGTCCTTTCAGCACAGTCCATGGACATGTGGGTGAGGAATGGGAGTCACACATCCTTGTGGGTGACACACAGGTGAGGAATGAGGACTTCACTGCCAGTAACATTTCATTTCTGCTTCTTCCAGACTATCAAGGAACGGTTTTGGAGACAGGACAGCAGTGACACTTGCCCTCTGTCTGCCTCACATGACCAACCTGAAGATCCTGCAGTAAGTGTCAGCCTCTGCCCCAGGAAGGCTGGATATCCTGGGGAATATGGGGATTGCTGAAAGAAGGAATGGGAAAAGGCATGGGCACTGGTTGTTTAGAGAGTAATTTCCATGTCCCAGCACTGAGAAACCCTCCACAATTACTCTGTTGTAAGAGTCACAAACTCTTCTTGCTTAATCTCTTGAAGCATCAGCTACAGAGATGAACCAGAGAGAGAGTATGCAGTAAAATAAGCCTTAAAATTGGTTTTGAGTATGGGTTTCTCATGCCTCTGGTGGAATGTAAGCATAAAGATGAGCATCTTTTATGGACCCTCACTTTTTTGTGCAGGCACCTCTGAGTCATTTATTTTCCCTGAACTCAGTGTTACTTACTGTATTTTTAAAACTTTTGTGGGAGTCTTTCCAGGACTCTCACCTGTAGGACTTTCTTGTACTGTTTTTAAGTAACAAAGCAAGAAATTGGTGAGCTAGAAGTGCTCACTGGGTTCAGTTAGCCTAGAAGCATCTCTTCCAGCCTGCGTTGAAAATGTCATCAAAAGATAACTCAGAAAAGGAATCCCAGGGGCAGGAGACCACCTCTGGTTGGGTTCTTGGCAAGTTAAATATGAACTTTTGTTACAGATTTATTCCAAAATAATCCTCCAATGCTTATGTTTCCTTGGTTAGCTTCCAGAACAATAAAATTGGGCAGGCAGGAGGGCTGGAGCTGGCCAGAGCCCTGGTGGTGTGTGAGCTGCTGGAAGAGATAAGGTAGGTCATGGCAGGAGCACTTGGGATGATGCCAAACATATCACAGCGTGGTTTGGGCTGGAAGGGACCTTTGATGATCACCTCATTCCAATCCCCCAGCCATGGGCAGGGACATTTTCTACTGGACCAGGTTTCTCCAAGCCCCACCCAGCCTGGCCTTGGACAATTCCAGGGATGGGATATGTACAGCTTCTCTGGGAAACCTGTGCCAGGGCCTCACCACCCTCACAGGGAACAGTTTCTGCTTCGTAATATCCAATTTAATCCTGCCCTCTGTCAGGTTGAAGCCATTCCCCCTTGTCCAAAGTCTCTCTCCAGCTCCCTTGTAGCCCCTTTAGGTGTTGGAAGGTCTTCTTCCCATTCTCCCTTACTGTCATTTCCTCTCAAGTCACACCAGTCATTAACTCCAGGATAACTTTTTATTTCCAGTTTCACATGCAACACATGATGTGCTGCAGACCTGTCCTTCTTTGACACAGGTTTATACCCCATGTTTCTGTCTGCAAGCAAGGACTGAGGCTGTGAGTTACAGCAGGGCTGTCATTCCCATTGTACCAAGCAGTGAATTGACTTTAAATTGCTGTGCACCAATCTGGCTCATCCCTGCTGCCCACAGTCCTCACTTAGTCTGGCTAGTAGTTATTAACTTGCCAGTTCACATGATTATGTTTTCGTGGTGGCTTTTCTCTGACTGTACCTACTTTTTCTGCACCGCTCAAAGCTTTTCCATCACTCTTACAGTTTATCAGAAAACGACCTTGGGGAGCAGAGCATCCATGCCCTGTCCAAGGGGCTGCCGTGCTTCCGACGCCTCCGGAAGATGGAGTGAGTACCAGGGCACTGCTGGGGCAGAGCGTGGCAGGACTCGGTGCTGTGCTCCCCACTGCTCTCACACCAGCACCCCACGCCCTCTCTTTGCTCTCTCCCTGCTGCTTCAGCTTGAAATTCTGTGGAATCACTGACGATGCTGCCAAGTCACTGTGCCTCGGCTTCCGACAGTGCCCTTCCATGGAGGAGATAATGTGAGTGTGGGACGGGGGGGACGCTTCAGCACACACAGGTCACTCTCNTTAAAGCTAAACAGTCTAATAGAGAACTAATACTTATATTATTTATTTTTTTAATTTAATAATTAGATTTTCATGACCTTTAGCGTGACACTGATTGACTAACTAGAAACTACTAGTAGAAACTTATGAAGAAGAAGGAAGAAGACCAAAAAAGACAATGCCTAAACTTTTTTATATTGTTTCATATTTATAACTATACTATAAAAACTTTAAATTTAAAACTTATTACCATGTGAAAGTACACACTTCTATTTCACTATGCACTTGTGATTTTTACTTTACTATTTATATTTAGAAGCTTTTTTCAAGGCTTCAGGTCAAAAGCAGTGTTTTTTAGGGGGTTAGTGCCAGAAAGCACAGAAAGCTCAAAAACCCCAGGTTTTTGGGATCTAACATCAATGCAGAGCACTTCTGAGCCTGCTGAATACTTGTTAATACTTTCCACCAAGTACTTTTTGGTGGTAAATGTACCAGTAATTTACTAATTGATGAAATACACCGCTGAAAAAATGTCATGGGGTAAAGCTGTGTGCTCAGCAGTCATTCCCATCTTTCACATCTCATTCCCTGGGCCTGCAGAACTCTGAGATAACCACAGTCCACAGACACTCCACATGGAAATATGTGATGAAATGGAGGAAAATCCTCAAAATTAAGTTTGTAATCCAGGGGAATGTTTACCTGTCATGATAAGAGGGTGATTAGCTCTTGTAAGAAGGCTAATCCACGAGGGGTAATGTCACAGTAGTGGCACCAGCATTTATTCAGACTCACAGCTGGGATTTCTTGTCTCCCTTAGACTGTCTTGGAATGCCCTTGGAGATGGAGGAGCCCAAGAGTTGGCCATTGCTCTCCCAAAGATGGAAAAGCTGAAGGTGTTAGAGTGAGTACAGCCCTGAGAAAAGCCCTGGGAGGGCTCATTTTTCTGTCATTGAGCCTTCAGTCACTGGACTTCAGAAAAGGGGATGTACATGGGGAACAGACAGGCTTCTGCAGTTTAACTTCTTGCTTAGCCTGCTCCACTCACCAAGGGCCAGCCTTGCCTGGCTGACACACTTGAAGTGGCACTTACTTTATTAAGGTGATCACAGCATGGGACTATTCAGCTGTTTTCCACACTGGAGTTGTTTTGGATTTCAAAATTCTGTTTTGGTTTTTAAAACAGCCTGGAGAAAAACCACATTGGAGCCAGTGGGGCCACAAAGCTCATGGAGGAACTTGCCAAATGCCCAGAAATTCAGTTCATAAGGTGAGCAGGTATCACAGAGCTCTGTGGCTGGGTCTTGGCTCAGCAAGGAGAAGTCAGGGTGACCAGTCTGGGGACAGATGTGGCCCATGCCCCTGTTGCCCTGGGCTAACTGGAAGGGAATAGGGCATTGCAGGGAATGCAGACACAAGAAAAGTAAGCTGAGGGTTTTCTAGAACAGCTTCACCTCCTCAGAAAGTCCAGGGAAAAAAGAAAGTGAAAAGCTTGCTGGCCTTTAAATGAGGCAAAAATGAAGACCCAGTTGTGTAACATCCCCATCAGTTGTTGCATTTGTTCTTAAAAGTTTTCTTTCCCTCATTCCTTCTGGTTTCACTTCTGCTGTACCTTCCTGCCCTGTCCCACTCTCTCCTGGGGTCCATATCTTCCAGATACAGATAACACATTTGCTGTCCTTGCAGGCTGTGGGACAATCCAGTGCCCAAGAGCCTTGCTGAGAGTTTGACAAGCCAAGACCCAAGACTGTGTTTCTCCTTCAACTAGAAAAGAAGATCCTTTGCCTAACTAGGAGTTGCTCTCTGTCTCCTACTGCCCTCAAAACTGCACTGAAGAACCCAGGAACTCTAAGTTCCTACAACTGAATACTGTAACTATTGGGTCTTTCTTTGCTGCACTGAACCAAGTGTGGACACTGGCGTTTTTTGTTTGGTTTGGGTTTTTTGTTTTATTTGTTTTTGTTGGTTTGTGTTTGTTTTGTTTCTTGTGACCTTTTATTGTAATTTATTTTGTTTTTTACAGAAGAGAAAAATAGTGTAAAGAAATGCTGCTGAGCAGGCAGTACAGCATTCTTGGTGTAAAAACACTGAGACTCTCTCCAAGAGAATAGCTTTCCAGAGAGATATTAGTAAATAGTGATAAGAATGCTTATGTAATAGACATTTATTTATGTATTGCCCTACAATGAAAGGGCATCACCTCCATCCAAGCTTCAACTGTGTTAAAAGGTAAATACTTAATCTTTATTTTGAGGGAGGGGCAGTGAGTGACAGAAAGAATAGATGCCATAATTAAGTTTTCACACACAGTCACAAAAAAGCAGATATAAGGTTTTCTCAGAGCTGTGAGATTTTGGAGTCACCATCCCTGGAAGTGTTCAGAAAATGTGTGGATTTGGGCACTTGGAGACATGGTTTAGAGATGAACATATTGATGCTGGGTTAAGGCTTTGGCTCAATGATTTTAGACGTCTTTTCCAACCTTAACCATTTTATGATTGCGTTATTCTGGGATGAGATGCATCTTCTCAGGCATTCAGAAAGCCAGCACAATATTTCATTATCCTTAATCAAGATTACAGCACCTACAGGGTGTTGTAGTAAAAGAATACACGTCCTCCAGGAGAGGATGTAAATTATTTACAAAATTGTAAATTGTTGACATTGTTACAGATGAACAGGCTGCTTAAAAATCATCTGTAACTGTGTGGAATTCCTCTATGATTTTTAGGAAAAAAATCATAGAATCACAGATGGGGCTGGAAGGGACCTTAAAGACCCAGGTCCAACAGCCCTGCCATGGGCAGGGCCACCTTACACTAGACCAGGTTTCTCAAAGCCAGGTGACCTTGAACATTCCAGGGATGGGGAAGCCATGGGAAAGCCATGGGTTTTCTTGGGAGAAAAACAAAAAAACTGTAAGAAAAAGGTAATATTTGGAGTTTTTTCTTCATATCAGCCTCCTTTTCACACAGAATTGCTTCAGTTTTGTGACCAAAAAACCCCCAAAAAGTTCAAGACATTTGAAATTTCAAGTCATTGCCCAAAAATGATCAATGTCTATACTGTGATAAAAAGTAAACGCTGCTATTACCATAAATTTCAATGAGAAACATTAAGGGACTGAGGTTGTAAAACAACTTGTAAGAAAACCAACTGCTCTGTGTGACAGGAATGTGATACTACTGAGTATTTTCTTGTGGGGTTTTGTAGAGTTTTGTGGGGTTTTGAACTGGTTGCACAAACCTCTTTCAGCAGAAGTGAGGGGTCAATTAACTTGAAATGTTGTCCACATGAAAGATCCTTCAAGTCTCTACTATCTCTGAACCACAAAACCCAAAGTGTGTTGCTGGACTGTGGATTTTGGACCTGTGGGAACTGCAGGGAGAAGATCCCAAACACCAAATTTGCTGCTGTTTAGAGGAAACAGACAGCAACTGCCCTTGGACTCATGGAATTCTGGCTCGTGTCACAGGAGTGCAGCCACACTGTTCTCATTTATTACCTGGTGTTATAATGTTTTTCTTACACGTTTGTGCTATAAATATTTAAGTATTCTGGTGGGTTTATTTATGGAATTTTGTTTGCAGCGGTGTTTGCCTGGGGAGATGTAACTGATCTGATTTGGGCAGGGCAGACATCTGGAATGAGATAGAAATGCTGGTCCAGCAAATCTTTGGGCAACTGGTTGTGAACAGATGGTGCTGATTATTCCTGGGGGAGCCACTGTCCCTATTTAGGGATCAGCATCGTGCTTTGTGACATAATGACGTGGTGATGTAAAAGTGGGACACATTTTACGGAGACTACTCTGGAAAGGGTTTAGAAACAAAAACAAAGGAAAAAAGAGGTAGTGAAATTCCTCATCAGCTATAATTCAATGGAGTAAGCAAGTACCTCAGATCTAAACACTACCACTTACAAAAAGCTTCACCAAATGTGGTGAACTGATATGAGGAAGAAATTCCTCCCGGTGAGGTTGCCCAGAGAAGCTG